>BMAV01017291.1:0-17705 GCA_019973955.1 Trichonephila inaurata madagascariensis | reverse complement strand
ATGAGTATGGATGTTTACAATTTTAGTACGTAGTCGTTGCCAAATGAGAAGGCTATTCTCAAATTTGAGTATGTTTGCATCGGAGCTATTTTGAGTATGTGACGTATTCAAAAGTGAGTAGTTTGTACTCTGTTCTGAATACCGGTTTTTCGCAGTGTAAATAAAATATTCGTTTGTACGCTTATGCAAAATTACGGTTCCGAACGTAGTCGGATACCTTAATTCATAAAAATCAAAGTTGTGAACATGAAGCAACTGTTCTACTTCCCGCCTTCTACAGTAAAAAATAAATAAAGATAATGTTATAGAATTTTTATCAAAAATTATATAGTACCTCAAACCCGGAAATATGAAATGCTGTTCTGCGGATAAATAACGGTAGTTTCAGTTCGTTAGTCTCATTAATGAGATAAGCGATGAAAAAGTGGGTTACCTGAATGCGGTCGAGATTATGCACTAGAGGAGCAATCTTAAAATCTATCATTTAAATATAAATTATTGTTTCTTAATTTCATTTGCACATTTAAACAAAATAAATCGTTTTGATATAAGGTATCAATCAATTCAAACATCGTGTTTTTCCGTCGTTTTAAATAAAATAATAGAATTAAAGCTACACAATACACTAAAAATTTCCTTTTTACCGAATTTTTTTCTTCTTTTTTTGTATTTTTTGATGGTTCATATGATTGAGAAGCTTGCCACAAAATTTCAGATCTGTTAGCAAATTAGTTTTTAAGATATTTGAAGTTTTATGAGCTATGATTTTGGTTTCGGTTTCCTTTTAAAGCCTTTTTCCACTCTTAAATTGAATTAATTAAAAATATTTTTGAGCTTTTAGTTTGAAATGGTTGTTAATTCCAATTTTCATTACTAAAATCATTTCTGCTTGATTATGTTTTGAATTTTTTGAGTTCTAATAATTAATTAAGATTAATTTCATGGCCAATTTTTTTGGAATAAAAATAGTTTATATAACTTAAAAGCTTTATCATTGCTTTTTCCTGTAGATAAAATGCCATGGCAAATGCGTTCTCAGGTTTCTGTGAGAAACAATATTTCGAAGAGATGGAATACTACTGAAAATGACTTATCTAAAAATCAGTCCTGAGCTGATTCTGCAATTAGACTTCCGAATACAAGTATTCTGAATTCAAATGTTGCAGATGTAACTGAATATTTCCTTGATGTACCAAACTACTTTATACTAAACATATTGTAGTACTATATTTTAGTATTTTAAAGTCGTACGACAAGAGCTAAAACTTCCTAAACTGCCCGTATTTAAAACTAAAAAATTAAATTTTATGAGAAAACCTGACTATTTTTAGCTTAAGTTAGTATCATTAGTATTTTGTACATAAATGCTTCGTGTTTCAAAACTTTTGTGAAAATATTCGGTTAAGATAAAGGTGAATAAACTGACATCTTAACAAATGCTATCAGTATTATTCAAAAATATTTTTTAAATTAAAAGTATAATTTTTTCAGTCATATTTAGTAAAAAGAGTGTTTTTATGTAGAACATACATTAGAAAAAAACATATTAAAAAATTAGAGCTTTACGGGCATTATAAGTTTTTGTTTTATGACTTTACAAACTTTAAATGCGTTTTTCTCAGACTTTCAATTTTGAAAAGGTATAAGTGTTTTCTAATCCCTAAGGCTTTTTTCCTGCTCAAGATAGAGCCCTGAATATTTTTGTATATACTCCCAAACGTATGTTCTATAAAAGTTAGTATGGATTTAGGGCTGAGATCTGTAGTTATTTTTCTAAGAAATGCTAAAGTTGATATTTTAAAAATTTTCGTGTTTTTCCAAGTTTTTCTAGAAAAATAATTATTAAAAATCAACAAGGAATAGATTTTCAAATCCATACTAACTTTTGTTTGTAATAACCTAAGAAAAAAAAATAACTTAAAATGACTAAAAAATTTTAAAAATTGAGTATTTTATAAAAGTTTGAAAAAACTTTAAAAATTCCTAATTTTTTAAAATTGTAAAATAATGGCTGGTCAAACTGACTTTTTACTTACAAAATCAGCTTAATAATACAATCTTAATATAAAACATCAATTATTTTTACTGTAACTGCCTCCAAAAATTTTTTTTGAAAAAGGGTGGTACCGTGTAGTCTTAATATAATTAAATCTTATATTAAGAATTCAAAGTCAAGGATGAAAATGATAATTAATTTTTAATTTGTGACACTTCTTTAAAAATTTATTAGGGGTTTCAAGGGTTTTAACTTCCTCTCGAGATTGAAAATATAAACAATTTTCAAATAGATATAACTCTTTGAAATTAAAATTAAATTATTCGAATCTTTTACACAGTATATTTATAAGGGAATGAGGCTTCAAAAAAGTGTAAAATGTTTAAAATATAATCATAATTTTGAAAATTATAAGCATATGAATATAGAAAACATTTCTGTAAGAAATATTAATTACGTTTTACGTTGCGCATCATATTTTATAAAATACTAGCTCTAATTACTAGCAATAAGTTGATTTTCCAAGTTAAATGTATTCTTATTACGTTATAGCTACTTTTATATAAATAGAGTAATAAATTATATTTTTTACAAAATAAAAAATTACATTTTTATAAAAGAAAACTTTTTTAAATTTCAATATTTTTCAAATATTTTGAAATACCAAAGGTATATAATACTAAAATTAGGTAGGTTTTAAGGAGTATTGTACATTTTATAGTTTTATAAAGTTTTATTCATTAAAGGCTACTATTTTAGAAAATAGCATGTAGGTAACGTAAAATTTACTTAATATTTCTTACAGAAATGTTTCTTAATTTCATATGCTTATAATTTTTAAAATTATGATTACATTTTAAACATTTTGTACTTTTTTGAAATCTTATTCCTTTCTAAATAATGTGTAAACTATTCGAATTATTTAATTTTAGTTTCAAAGAATTATATCTATTTGAAAATTGTTCGTATTTTCAACCCTCGATAACACCCCCGAGACCCGTTAAATTTATGGACACATTCTTATTTTAACTGTCTTGCCAAAAACGATAAATTACATAAAAGAAGATATTGAAATAAAATTTAATACATTGAAACTAATATAAATTTTGTTTTATTTTTGAAACTGATCAATGAAGAGGAAAGTTTTTTTTCCGTCTTTTCAAATACATTACTTATTTTTAAATTTCACAATACATTCTTCAGGGAATAAATTGGCATGCGTTAAAAAATTATTTCATTTTTAAAGAAATTTATTATTTTAGTAATTCTTTAAGGTATCCGGCTACGTTCGGAACCCTGATTTTAAAAAGGCGCATAAATGGATACTTTTCATGATATTTAGTGTCACTTAGATTAGAATACATGTATAAAATTGTTTTAAGAACATTTTGACAAAAAATTATTTAAATACAATATTTCGGCAAAAAATTAACTTAGAATAACCTTTTTTCAAAATGTTCTCCTTTTGTGAAAAATGTTTCTATTATAATAATATTTTGCCTGCATATATCTCAGACGTCTGTACAGAGGCTCAACTATGACTTTTGAAAACTTCACATTATTTTCAGAGTTAAAACCATTTGAAATAATTATTGGCGTTCTTTTCATAAAATTTCTTTCCTCTGTTGTCGTAAAACATGGATAAACCCACTTCTAAGTTATATATTTCAAAAATTATAGTTGAGCCTCTGTACAGAGGTCTGAGTTATATACAGGGAAAATATTATTATAGTGGAAGCTTTTTTTACAACAGGAGAATATTTTGAAAATGGATCCTTCTATGTTCATTTTTTGTCAAAATATTGTACTTAAATAATTTTTTATTGTAGAACTATTCTTAAAAATATTTTATATACATTTTCTAATCTAAGTGACACTAAATATCGTAAATCTTATCCATTAACACGCTTTTGCAAAATCACGGTTCCGAAGGTAGTCGGATACCTTAAATGTAATTGAGAATAATGAGATAAATTAATTTCAAGACTTCTATATATATATATATATATCTATAATTGAGTTAGTCTCTCAGTTCTGAATTACGGTCAAGTGGAGACATTGAGTAGACACATCCTCTCTAAACTTACACACCTACTAAAGTGAGAACTTTGAGCCTTGATAGATTTAACGTACATCAATCCTTCTACATTACATCTTCTTTATTGGAAAAACAAGCAATATAAAAAAAATATGCCAATTCCTACTTAGGGCAACAAAGCAAATTTTTTATTTTAGTTACTTTTTATTAAGTAGTAGCAATCAATATAAATATGTATATACATGTGACAAAATCATAATTTTAGGTGACAAAATAGCAAGCGATTTTCCTCGCAATTTTCCATTTTCCTTTCTATATAGGGTGTTGGACTATTTTTTGTTTGTTTGTTACTATTTATTCATTCATTAAATTTAATTACTCTAATAAAATAGTACATTAAAAAAGAAATGACATTCTTAGGATTTACACCATTTCAGGTGGGATTCGAACCCACGCCCTTTAGATTAGAAGACAAAGCGCTATCCATTGCGCTACAGGGACACAACGAACAACTTTCCTTTTTATATATGCTGTTGAACTATTATTTTTGTTTCTATTTATGAATTTTTTAATTTAATTAATGAATTAATATTTGAAAAAACTGCATTAACATCAAGTGCCATCCACTATAAGTTTAAAAAAATGTATTTGAACGTGAATGGATGAATATAAAGTATTTTATTAACGATTGAAAATTTAAACCATATATATAAATAAATAAACATATATAGGGAGAGTGTGTGAACTAATAGTGGGAATTGAATGACCCGATAAATACAACGCCGGTGACAAGTTTGCGACTATGATATCTCGACCACTAAGGTCAAATTTTGGCATTCAAATATAATTTTAAAAGTTAAGATATTATTTAGCTGTATCACAGCTCTACTATAAGACAAATCTTCAAATTCATCAGGACTTGTTCCCATGATTTTACAATGCTGCCATGAATTCATGGCCATGACCATTTGGATGCAAGATCCAGAAAGAATGATAATAATAGTTCGTAAAAGTCAAATAAACACATGCACAAACAAAAATTATGCTTAAAAAAATTAAATAATAAAAATAATTTTGATAAAGATAAACAAATATTGGAAAATACAAAAGGAAGAAGATAATGAAGAAGGCAAATATTATTAATTGGTAACATGAATCTTTTAAATTTTTTATTACGGATAAAATGCGGGGGCGAACACAAGGGGGGGGGCACAAATTTAAGGGGGCCCAAAAACCCCTTTATTTTTTCCGGGGTTGATTATAATTCTATGTGTATAGAAAGTAAAATTTAATTCAGTACTTGTTATTAATAATTAATTTTATTAATTAATGCTAATTATTTATTCAATAATTTATTTTTTACTGTTTTTTCCTCCGACAATCGGCAAAATAAAAAAAATATGTTTGGTGGCGTATTGAGGTATAAGAGAATAGAGTAGATTTTTTAACCCCTGGCCCTTCCCCTTGAAAAATTTTTCGTGGCCAAAACCCGGGTACAAAATAATATCATTTTATAAACAATACTAAAAAAATTTGAATGAAGAAAAATACATAGGAATGTATAAAAATTTACACTTTGCACAACTTTCATACATTTAATGATTAAAGAACATGCAAGAATGAAATGAACACAATGCATTATTTATACTATACCCAGTGTATCACTAAGAAAGGAAAGGAATACTTCCTTGAAATACGAAAAAAATATACGAGTTATTGGACTAAAAACACCAAAATTAAAATAGGCAGCGTAGAAGAAGAAAACACCAGTGAAAGGGTGGTACCGGGAAAGTGGGAAAAACCCAGAATAAAAAAGTGAATCTGTTAAGTACGGTCTTTTTCAGGGTTTCCTTTTTTGTGCGTTTTTTATGGCATATTTTTTTGCCGTTATAATTTTAATGGCTTTTTGGGACCACTGTAAAGTTTTTTATGTGTTTCAGTGGCGTAACGGAGAAAAGTTAGGAACCTCCTCCTCCCCGAAAATCGGTTTCGCTTTTAATTTTATAAATTGATTAAATAGTTTTAACTTTAGTTAAGCCTTGGGGTCCCTAGGTTCTGCCCCACCCTGCAGGACTCAATGGCATGGCTCCACTTTATGTTTTTTATCTATTTACCAGTGGGGGGAGGCTGGTAGGAACCCCCTGAAAGTCAGGTTTTGTTTAATATTTTTAAAAAGAAATACGTTTTTCGTGGGGTGGCCGGGCCCCAGAGTCCTGCCCCACCCCGTGATGGGGGTTGTACGTTACCCACTGAAATGTGACACTTAAGACGTCATTCATTTTTTATAAACAGTCCCGACAATTTCATTAGGGCTTTCCTCAACGATCCCCAGCCCGCTAATGACAGTGACATTATCAATAATTTGAAAATTTGAACGAACAAAAAAGCCTTTTTTTGGGGCGGATAAAATATAGGGGTCCCTCTTTAAAAATTGGAAAAGCATTTTTTTAAATAGATATCAAAAGGAAAGGGGTAAAATTCCAAAAGGGCTTCAATCATGTATATGTTTTTAAATTTACCAAATGACACCTGACCTTCGTTTCAAAAAATTATCTTTACGTTGCCAAAAATATCAATTGAAATTGACCCTCAATGAAAGTGTTTTGAACTTTTTTTACAGGGTTTAGATTACGATGAAAGAATAATTATGTATGTGCATTTTGAAAACTTATCCGTGTATACAATGAGAAACTATATGTTTTAAATGCTTCCATGTGTAATATTTAATTATTTATTTGCTTATGGAAGTACTTTTTACATAAATTTCGTAAATACTGCGCATATTTTATCAATGTGATTCTTTTGCGCAACCCTATCCACCGCATAAAAAAGTTTGCAGTATTTCCAATGAATTAGTTTGTTGTATGTAAGAATTTGAAGCGGAAACTATGGTTTTTTTGCGATTTTTTATGCGGTTAAAGTCGGTGTTCCAACCTGCGCGAAATGTTTCCCCAGAATTAAAACGAAGAATATGGGAGCAAATACCTATTAGGATCACATTAGATATATCCATACCTAAAGAAAAGCAGGAAACTGGTTTACCTTGAATGAATAGCTTATTGCGAGTAAGGGTAGAAAACCTATAAGAGACCGAAAAGCATTGATGGAACACACAAATAGTCTTCATTGGCGCGGTGTGAGTGTAATACCGAGTCGCTTACTGCGAAATGCACCGGAGCAGCTGAACTCTTTAATTGCCTCTGTTATTCTGTCAGAGGACCCCGATCACGTAAACTTCCATATTTTAAAACCTTTTTTTCAATCTTACGCGAAAAATGATTAGGTCAGACAGAGCGAATAACTACTTAAAATTTGGGCGGTAAAGTAGTACGAGAGAATACAGGTAATTTTAAACCGCAAATGTGGTAAAAATATTAACCACTAAATATCCGACCCAGCCAGGAATTTAGTTTTTAGGATCTTAACGATGAAATTTAAACCAGCCATACATAAATGATCGAAACCCGAAGTGATTATTATTTTGGGCAAAAATATTTAAAGGTAATACATTAAAAGAATTGTTACTATTGAAAAACTTACTTTCTAGATATTCTTCTGGCAGATGAGCCTTATGTGTAATATTACGTTCCCAAATGTAAGCTTCCCCGAAAGTGACGAAATACAGTATCAGTTCGTAATTCATTTCTATACTCACTTCTCACCCATTAAAAGTATTTGATATGAAGGTCTGTGCGACCGTCAAACATACGCCTGTCAGGCCCAGCAAAGTTCCTTAAATACCATACCGATATCTTTCTCGGATGGATGCTGGAAGACATATAACGAATTTTTGTCCTCTTCGTTACAGGGTATGTCAAAAATCAGTGAACAGAATAAACTTCCATTGATCCCGCTCAGATGCTGATTTTCTTCTGTGCTCTAAGCGTATTGTTCTCAGCCCATAAATAAAACCGTAAAGCAATAAAAAGCATGCGCACAGGGTTTTCGTGGGACGTCTTAAGCAGTGGCGTAACATACACCAGCAACCCCAGTAAGCCCCGCATTGCAATAGAACCCAGGGCTCTAGGGGTCCCGAAGCAGGACTGCTGCCAAGTACTTACCCGATATAAAATCCAATTTGGAGGCCCAAACCTTAACTTCCTGGTAGGGGTCCAAATAAATTTCCTCTTCCGTTACGCCATTGGTCTTAAGGCATGGACCAACTAGGCTCAGGTTCAGGGCTTTGATTACAATGGGGCCTCATCTTGTTCTCGAATCAGCCTTACTAAGATCAAAACTTGAATAATTTCAACGGTCAAATGTTATTTCTTAAAAACTTAGAATTTCGGACGATATGTCAATTGGTTACATGTGATGACCATCATCTGTGTACAGGCCTAGGGGTATCACTATAAACCATCATTACTCCTTCATTCGAAAGGTGACAGCCTGATCTGAAATGGCTTCGAAGGACGCAAATCATGCACATTTATTTGTTTCTGGGTTAATATTTATACGAATTTTTGAGGAAGTATGCTATGTACTATATACTTTTATGTAGGTGGGGCCTACATTTGTGTAGAGGCCCAGGGTTTTCTTTTGTGGAGGGATCCATGGCCTACTTTGTGAGAGGGCCCAGGGCCCCTCAAGGGAAGTTCTAAAGGACGTCCCTTTATTATCTTCTTCAAATTTCTCTTTGAGAGAACTTTGGAAAACAATGACACTCGAAACTTAAGTTTGTACAGCTACATGGAATTCATAAGACAGCTGAGAAACTGTTATATTCCTATTACGCATCGTCGTAACGGTCAAATATCGATCCTCAATGATCCTTGTGACACCTTGGACTATTTTTTTAGTTTGTCTTTTTATGCATCCCGTCTCATTTTATACCCGCCTGCGCCGCCACGTTATAATAAGGTGTACAATGTTGATGTTACATTAAGAGGAGTTGGAAACCGCCGCCCTATAATACTGGACAATGCCCTATTGTTTTCTTGATGTACCTCAAAACTGTTATGTGTGCGTACATGTTTTGAAATTTTTCATACAATTAAAATACACCTTTCTCATTATATTGAAATTAGCATTTTAGCTAATTTTGAATTTTTTAATAATTTATGAAATATATTATTTTATCAAACATTACGAAATTTGACCCATTTTTCACATAAAAAATTTGTAAAAAATAAATTTTTGAGTTTTACAAAAGCTTCCTTACCAGTATATATTAGCTATCATTATAAATATATCATAAAAATTTATACCTGTGTGAAAGGTGGTTTCGTAAAACATCAAAATTTACATTTTGAGATAAATTGATTTTAATGTATACAGTGAGACTTCTATTTGGCTAGGAAATAAAGAAATAAAAGGATAAATTTACAATAAAATATACATGTTTTGGTTTATATCAGACGTTCACAACTTTTAAGCAAAAACGAAGTACTTTGTTTACATTTTTCGCCATTCAAATGGGCGTGGCCCGGTTTCAACGATTATTTAAAAATAGATTTTAAAGAGCTTCTAATTGCCCTAGAGGTTAAGTAAGATATTTTTAGAAAGGTTAAAATCTATACAATTTAAAAATGTACAAATCTCAAACTGTCAAAAAAAAAATTCATTTTGTGAAAAATGCTTCTATTATAATAATATTTCGCCTGTATATAGCTCAGACCTCTGTACAGAGGCTCAACTAGAATTTTTGAAATATTTAACTTAGAAGTGGGTTTATCCATATTTTACGACAACAGAGAGGATCAATTACAAAAACAAAAAAAACAAAAAACAAAAAAAACGCCGGTAATTATTTCAATTGGTGGTAACTTTGAAAAAATAACTTGAATTTTTCAAAAATCCCAGTCTAGATTCTCTGGAGAAGTCTACTTTATATAAGCGTGCGCGCGCGAAATATTATTATTTTAGAAGCATTTTTTATAAAAGGAGAACATTTTGAAAAAAGATTATTCTAAGTTAATTTTTTGCCTAAATATTGTAGAATAATTTTTTTTGTCAAAATGTCCTTAAAACAATTATATATTTTTTTCTAATCTAAGTGACACTAAATAACAAGAAAATTATGTATTTATGGGCTTTTTTAAAATCCCGGTTCCGAACGTAGTCGGATACCTTAAAGTTTCTACAATCCGCTCTCTATAATGCCTCATGTCTCTAATTGTTGAGGCCTCAGTTAACTGTTACGACAAATTGATATTTATATATAACCATAATATTATACTAGATAACTATAAACTAATTTAAAACAATTTAGTTTGCAGCAAACAATAAACAAGAAAATAGCAGCACAAGGCAAGACAAAATAAAATAGCTGCAGCAATACATTAGTAAACTCCTAAGCTTAGGGCTAATAATGCAAGTTAAACGAAGTTTTAAGCCCCTAATCTATCTTCTCACTACTTATTTGCTTATATACTAGGCTGAAATAAAATTTAGAAGAGAAAATACAGTTATAAATGTTAAAAAAATTTTAAGCACTAAAATTCATTTTTAGAAATCCATACCACCCTAATCCAAAGGTATCAAAAAATATTCTACGTGCATAGAATAAGTGTAAAATAATTTAAAAGTAAAAATTTATTTGTAAAAAGCCTAGTACACAAAACCGCACAAGAGTAACAGAATATACTTACATTACCATAAAGAACTAAAACAAAAGAATAGCAGAACAGCATTTCTGGAAATAATTGTTTTTGAATATATTCTTTAGTGAAATCAACAGCTGATTTTGTGTAGGAAATATGAAATCAATGTATAAAATTAAACTACCTTTTTAATAAAAGAAAGAGCGTAAGAATTAGAATTAATGAACTGAAACAAATTCAGATAATATCTAGACAAATTACATGGTAATACTTTACTATGTATTATTAAATAAAGTAAGTAAAAATATAAAGAGGTAAGTTAATTAATGTTAAAATTAAATTCTCATTACCAAAATAAAATTTTAGAAATTTAATATAGCAGCTTTTAATTTTTTAATTTCATTAATTTTATTCCCCCGTTTATCAACTAAATAATAATTACGCTGAAAGCTATATTCTTATAAACTGACGTATGAATATTACTGTACCAGAATGGAACTTGAAATAAAGTTAATATTAAAAGCCTTCCATTTATAAGACATTTCTAGTTAATTTATAAGCAGTATCCAGGTATTCTGTAGTAAATTGGTTATTGTTGGTTTTAACAAGGTTTAAGCTTATAGGATAAAAAGTAGCCTTATACGTATAGACTTGTTATTTTGAATTGTACAATTGATATTTTTTCCAACACATTTTTTAAATAATAAAAATCCACTAAATTTAATCGTATATAGGAAACAATCAATTTACAGGACATAAATAAAAATAATTAAAAATTTAATTCAAACTTCTTACATATAAAAAAACAGAATGTTTTATATAAATATTCATAGTTATACCAGAATTTAAAAAAGTTAAGGCATTTACATTGTTTTCATACATTTCTGAATTCCTTTAAAGAAACCTTGTTTGAAATCTAAATATCTTCCGTGTCAATCAAAAACGTTAACAATAAGCTCCTACGAAATTTAATTCCATTTGTAAGTTCTATATATCTAGTATACAAAAATTTCCGAAAATGATAAGTGGACTTGAAAATAACAAAACGAAAATTTAAGTAAAAAAATTCTATTTGAAAAAGTACCTTTCTCCGAAAAATTCTCGATTCATTTCCATTTAATGATTTTCATGACTTCAAAGAAGATATAAAACACTATTTAACTCATAACGCCCTATCAGGGCATACTGATTATTTGAATCATAGAAAATAATTCAATACATTCAGAAAATATACCTTTTATGTGATAAACAAGCCAATTATAAGAAATCCAATTAACCTGTATCAATCGAAATCTGCTGGAGAAGATATTAATCTTGGAAATAAAATGAAAGGTGGGGCCATTTTCACTTGTCGAGACGTCAAAATTTCTCTGGGTTTGTGAGCAGAAAACAACAAAAATAATATAAAACGCCATAAAAAATCTACCTGGTGACATGTTAAGTCTTTTGTGTCTCTCTATTCCCATTAAACCTCCATGCTATCTATCTAATGGTGTGAAGGGAGATAAGAACCTTGAATTTGATATTATGGGGGTGCTGTGACGTCACCCTTTATAAGAGATTTGGGGTTAGAGCAACATTGGGGTTTTGGGTACTTTTCATCCTAAGTTCTTTCAAGATATGGAAACGGCGTGGTTCTTGAGCGTGGCCTTGCCCTTGTTGGCGAATCAAATTGGCGGAATCTGTAGCCAGCCCATAGATAGTTTTGACGATGTGGTGCCATTGTCTGATATGGTAAGATAATTGTGTAAATGTTACATATTATGACATTATCTGATAAGTAAAACGTTTTATGGTATTCGATTTATTGACTACGTTTAATAATACTGGTGGCATAAAGATAGAAACTGTTGAGATAAAGAGAATAGCATTTCGAGAAGATTGAATATTATAGGATATTGGATTTTCTTTTTAGAAGAGAATAAAGTTAATATTTTTTAGGAGAATGTGATCATTTAATTTTTAACAATGTAATTTTACTTAGATCAATGACTTCTTAAGAAATTTTTCTTTAGAGACCGTACTTTATTTAAAGTACCTTTTAAAGTAAATGAAAGTTTTTGAATTTTTGTATTATATGATATAAAGCGTGTAATAATAGCTTTATAGCGTATAAAATGTGTATTATATTTAAATGTTGAAAAGAAACATAATTTCTCTTCCTCGTATGTTTTTCTAATATTATAATTTGAGAAACTGGATCATAAACAGGATTTTTAAAAAAGTTTTTAAAATATAATGTATTTAATTAACATGTGCTAAATATAAATCTGTCAATATATCTTAAAATTGCAGAAATACTTTAATCTCTTAAAGCAAGAGTTTTTATCGAAAAAACTGGAAAAAATGATTGAGTTTTTCTGACAAAAAATGAATATATAGGTACAAGTCTGATGTAGAATAGATAATTTATATAGTTCAATAAATTTAATATAGTTTAAATAGTTTTTAGAGTTTAATTAAAATCTGTAGATTATTTATTTTTATGAAATGGATCTCACGGGCATTGTGAAATGGGTAAATAATCCCGCTGAGGAGCAAGATCACCCGCGAAAGTTTCACGCGGGCAAATGCGTTTAAGTGTTAAGCTACAAAGGAATTGAATAATATTTTCACATTTTCCGTATTGCTTGCTTTCTTACATTTCAGGTGCATCTTAGCATTAATTAGTGAAATACCTTCTTTCTTTTAAAAATGTGCATGTAGATTTAACAGTAATATTTTACCTACAGTCTCACATTTATCATAAAAAGAATATTCAATTTTTTTATTACTAATTATATATACTAAAACTACGTGGGGCATGGAGAAGTGTATAAAAACTCACAGAATATTATTAAAAACACAACCTCGGGGCTAAATAAAAAAAAACCTTATTTCTTAATTCATTGAGATCTACTATTTATGAACTTTTCTTAAACATTATTCGTATAAACCTGGAAATTGTTTTACGATACATAAGTAAAATTAAATATACCGCTATTATTCGAATCTAAGCCGCACTATTTTTCCAATGTTAATGCTACTGAAAATCGGGCGCGGCTCAGAATCGAATCCTCGGTTTATCTTCAGTATTCAGTCTATCCTGAATATCGTTGTCTGTTCGCATTTAGGAAATTTTATTGTACATACGCTTTCTTTTAATCACCTAAACATTAAAGATACCAAAAATAGCATCAAGCCGAGTTCACTATGACGCAAATTTGAAAAAAAACCCAATTTTATAAGCAGAAAAAAACAGAAACAGAGCAGCGACCACTGAAAATTTGAAACAGATTAAACAAATATACCTCGTGGGCGTAAACAAAACGATATAGTTTTTGCTTGTAAGTGTTCAACAGTCTTTAATAATTTTTTTACATTCTTAAAAAAATGTTGCATAACAGATGCATTGGATGGCAAGAAAGACAACACCGTGTGGAAATTGGCGACATCGGCGGTTAGAGTAATTTTAGCTTCATGTATGCATTTGAAAGTTTTTAATACTGGTAACATAAATTAATTAAATTCTTATTATTTATCAGTAAAAAAAATTTTTACAAATTTCTTAAGTATCGATTACACAATTTTTTAAAATTTTTTCCTCAAAAACATGCAGAAAATTGTTAATGCGCTTGTAACTACGACTACTTCTAGATTCGAGTAAATAGCTGAAGTGTAGCATCCATACGTACCCGGAACCGTGATTTTAAAGAGTATAAATGAGTTAATATTTGATATAGTGTCACTAGATTAGAAAAATGTATATAAAGCTGTTTTACAGGTTGGTGCATTACGTAAAAAAATTTGATTTAAGAGTGATATATCTTTTGACAAAAATGAACATAATGACCTTATTTCAAAATATTCTCCTTCTGTGAAAAAATGCTTCTATTGTAATAATATTTTGCCTGTATAGAGCTTGTGACCTCTCTGTACAGAGGCTCAACTAGAATTTTCGAAATATATAACTTAGAAGTGGGTTTATCCATGTTTTACGACAACAGAGGGTGCGAAATTTTAAGAAAAAACGCCGATAATTATTTCAAATGGGTTGTAACTCTGGAAATAATGTGAATGTTTCAAAAAATCATAGTTGAGCCCTGTAGCCAGAGTGATCTGAGCTTATAAACAGGTAAAATATTATTATAATAGAAGTATTTTTTCACAAAGGAGTAAAAATTTTGAAAAGTGAAGTTGTTCTAAATTACTCGAAATTTTTGCCCAAAACAAATCAAAATTTGTTCATGTTTTTAAAACCAAGTTTATACATCTTAAAGTGAATTCCATAAAACTAAAACAAATATCTGGAAGATATCCAAGCCTAAATAGTTTTAGTGTTCGACTGAACGAAGGACCGCAATAAACAGCACGCAGAGAAGCAACCGGAAACCATCATGCAGGACCCCCGCCAGTCGGCGCCCGTCACCCCGGAAGCGACAGCAGCGAACCCTGCCCCGCAGCAATCCTTCACCCCCGCACCCCAGATAAAGCCCACCACGAAAGGGTCGATTTGCAAGACTGCTGAAATCTCAACAATTGATATTTGTATCTTGATTTGGATAGTTATATTTGAAAAGCAATATAAATAATAAAAACTAAAAATTTTTTTTGGTTTAGTCCATAATTTTGTTTCAATATTTCTGCGAATTACTAAATATATTTAAGGTTCGTAACCATGATTTTGTAAAAGCGTATAATTGGATAATATTTATGATATTTAGTGTCACTTAGATTAGAAAAAGTATATAAAATTGTTTTAAGAATATTATTACAATAAAAAATTATTTAAATACCATACTTTGACAAAAAATGCACATAGAATGACCAATATTCCAAACATTCCCCCTTTATGAAAAATGCTTCTATTATAAGAACATTTTGCCTGTATATAGCTCAGACCTCTGTACAGAGGTTGAACCAGAGTTTTTGAATTACATAACTTAGAATAATTAAAATTTTAAGAAAAAATCGCCAATAATTATTTCAGTTGGTTGTAACTCTGAAAATAATGCGAATTTTTCAAACATCTAGTTCAGACTCTCTGGAGAAGCCTTTATTTTATATAAGCACAAAATATTATTTTTATAGAAGAATTTCTTATAAAAGGAGAACATTTTGAAAAAAGGTTATTCTAAGTTAATTTTTTGCTAAAATAATGTATTTAAATAAATTTTTTTGTCATAATATCCTTAAACAATTTTGTACATTTATTCTAATCTAAGTTATACTAAATATCATTAAAATTGTCCATTTATGCGCTTTTTTAAAACCACGGTTCCGAACGTAGTCGGATACCTTAACAATAGAAAAAAATTAATGACTTTTATCAAAAACTAAGAAAAATTCACGATGATAAAGAAATTTTTAGTGATGTTGTAATAACTGGGTTGCGGTTATTGGAGTTTGGGGGTTCGAATAAAGATCAGCCATAATTAGCTCAAATTCCAATTTATTATTTAACTTAAATCGAAGCAACTCAGGGTAAGAAATGCTCAACACTACTAATTATAAGAGCAATCACACTGCAAAAAGATATTTGTATATAATCTAATTCACTAACTTTTAGAACACTTTGGACGTCTAAGCCTAATTCACCGTAATTCTTTTATTAGTTGTACAACCTCCGGTTGTTAGTATTAATCTCTATCTAATGACTTAATCGTCAGTTAGCAATATTTGATCATCCAGAAATTACTCGTCGACTAACTCTCGACTAACTTCCAACTACTCTACACTAACTTCGCGTATAAAAAAGTCAATGCTTAAATAGAACCATTCATTTGAATAAATCGAGTCTTCTTCTTCGGGAGAAAGTGTTCAATAGAACAACAGTTAAAAAGAAATAAATTTACCCCAAGAGGATTATTTACAGGTTCCCGGATAGACCCGTTACAATTTGTCTATTCTGATTTTACGAAACGTACACGAATTTAGAACATTTGGGTTTTATGTGTGAATTCTGAATTTATTCTGAAAATGAAACTAAATTACACAGATTTATCTTTAAAATTGCGCAGTATTATTAAATAGAAATACATTTTCAAAGAAAAACTTAAGGATTACCCTAAAGTACAGGAATTAAAAAGTCTATCGAGAATTTGTTATTATGATAACAATTATCTTTTACGATAATTTTCAGTTTGGCAAACTTTTTAAAACCATTATCTTTTTGATGTTCAGCCTAAAATTCCATACGCTAACACATTCCCTATCTTCCATTATTGCACATTTAAAATATTCAATAATGTAATAAGTGTAGTAACCAATACAAAGTTGCTTGTTTATTAGAGTCCAATTCTATATCAAAACGAGGATGCTAAGGCACAGCACTGTTGAGGCTGTAACGATTCCCGTCACACTGTGAAATTGCCCCCCTCAGGTGCCCTTCTCCGTGATTATCTGTGAGAGCTAGAGGTGTAGGATTAACGAAAGAACTAGAAGTTTGCATGTTCTTAATATGGCTTTATTAAGAATCAATTACCACTATCAATAACTAACACGCCCAAACTCAATTCCAATAATATCTCAGATCCTAATATTAAATAGTCAATCCACTAACTTCGATCCCCATCCAAACAATGGAAGTTAGGTATTCACTCGAGTGCAATGGTAACCTTGACCCCCTGGCTCTATTTCGGATAACCTCTGTTGTGTACTTCACAATTGAATCACCACTCTTAACATTCCCCAAATTGCACCTCGCTTACTCTCTTTGATATTTAAAGTTTCTAATTTGCATCTTTATTTATGTTTCACTTCTGGTTTTGTTGGAAAAAATTTCCTTTAAATTCTGGCCCCAAAAAAACCCAAAGAACATGTTAATAAAAAAAACGGGGCCTCCAACACAGATATAAATCGGCTTCCTTTTTTTGGATATGATCACCACGTTCAAAAAACACCGCACCCTTAAAAAATTGCACGGTCTTGTCTTTGGGATCCGGCAACCCCGACACCACGAGGAACTCCTACTCTACCCCGAACCAGATGTAACTCGAGGATAAAAGTGACGACCACTACCATTTGAAAATACCCTAGAGAGAGAGAAAGAGGAGACGATTGAAAACTTTCGCAGACTAGACGTGACCTCCCCTTCACAAGCAACCGAATTTGGGTCTAAGAACCAAAAATATTTTTTATAACTTCAATG
>BMAV01017290.1:0-12962 GCA_019973955.1 Trichonephila inaurata madagascariensis | reverse complement strand
ATTTTTGGGGGTATAAGGAAAGCTACTATTACACCAAGTCTCGATCCCAAATGAATTTCCTTAGTCGTGCCCTCCCCTTGTAAGATTTAAAATTATCAGTGACCCTCCTAAAATATTTGTCAATTTGAGAGGAGAGATTTTGGAGGGAATATTTTATTTCTAGGAATTATATTTCGCTTTTTGAAGCATATTCAAAATTTGTCAAAATATTTAAAATTTTATTTTAAACAAAAGTTATAATTTCAACAAATAATTCTTCAACAAAATGTTTTTTATTTTAATTTTAATTTTTATACTATGCATTTATGTAGCTTTTTCACATGGGGGTTCTTGGGAAAGTTTTAACTTTAAAAAAGGGGTTCGAGGGCAAGTTTTGAATATAAAAAGGGGTCCGTGGGTTAAAAAAAGTTTGGGAATCCCTGACTCAGCCTTTTCAAAATGAATGAATCATTTATACTAGCCCTAATACTGAATTTTAGGAAAGAAAAACATGTCAGTAATAACAATAATTAAGAAGTTGCTAAGTGGAGAAAAGATGAAACTTCACACGTCATAATACCTAAACAAGGAAGGTGTAAAGAATATGGTCTTAAGAAAGAAAAAAAAGCTAAGATCAGGTTTGTAATACACTGGGCATACTTCTTTGTCAGGAACATTTGTTGTTGCTGTCGTGTGTTTTTTATCCTGAGAACACATGAAATACACAAGTGAAGAAAAACAGAACGAATACAATATAATAGAAGAATATACACATTTATTGCAGATGATGATCCCATCACATAACAACATTTCCTTTCGAGACGGGAATCCATTACAGGCGGCAGACCGACTTATTTCTCGAAGAAAATACAACCATGTCTTATTCGGGATTCGAACCCAAAGACACTCGGTTACAAGCCGAGGGTCATAACCACCATACTGGCTGTGCGACAACACTTGTTGAAAATCTTGTTAATTATGGAAAACATTGTCAGTAATTATGTAATCACAATGTCAAAATTGTAACTAAAACTTATAAATTATTTTAGTTGCTTAAATTTTTTCATAATCTTATTAAGAATCAAGAGACTGGTCAAAGAGGGAGGAGGGGAGGTAAATGAGAAAAAGAGAGAAGAGGGAATAGTTATGAATAATATACTTGTTTCAATAGGCTGTTTCATGGGGGTCACATGATAAAATAAACACGTGTTTCCATTGAATTCAAAATAAACATTAACTAATTGTACTTGTTGCTCTACCATGTAAAATCACAAGAGAGGGCATGACTAAGAAATTCATTTGGGATCGAGACTGGTGTAATAGTAGTACTCTTTTAGGGTGTTCACCCCTCAATGTAATTCCTTCGAATGGCCAGTCAATTCGGAGAAATCAGCCTTCGAAATTCATGCTTAGCTTTTATACAATTAAATTTTAATTTTCCGCGCCGAGTTTGTAGCTTGATTGGTAAATCGTCTACTTTCTATGCTGTAGGTTAGGGTTCGATTCCACGCGACCAGTTTTTTTTTCTTCAATTAATTTAATTATTATTTTTAATTAAATAAATTTATTTATGAAAGGTTTATTAAATATTAAATGATATTTTTTGTAATTATTTTGTATTTTATAAAATAAAAATATTATTTTGATTATGTATATAAATAATTATATTAAATTTTATAAATATATTTTATATTAATAAATAATATTTATAATAAAATGTATAATAAATATTAAATGATATTTTACAAAAAAAAATTAGTTGCAAATAGTTTTATAATGTGAAATACAATATACTATAAATAAAATATTATATATAATATAAAATCAGTTATAAGATATATTGTTATTATTAAATTAATTATTTTACAATTAATATAATAAAAAATATGTCTTTTATATGTTATTAAATTAATTATTTTACAATTTTATAAAATATTTAATAAGTCCTTTTCAAATAAATTTATTTAATTTCAAAAAGTTTATTTAAATAATTTTAATAAATTTATTTAAATAATTTCTATGACAAATTAATAATAATTTCAGTAATAAATCATAATTTTAATAATAAACAATAATTTTAATTATAAATTAATAATTTTAATTATAAATTAATAATTTTAATTATAAATTAATAATTTTAATTATAAATTAATAATTTTAATAATAAATTAATAATATTTCTTATTAATACTAATGCTTAATAATAATTATTAATTATAATAAATAATGATTGATTAATTATAATAAATATTAATCAATTAATTAGTATAAATAGTGATTATTTAATTAATTTTAATAAATAATAATTAATTTACTAATTTTAATTATTAATGATTTTTATTAATTATTTTAAATATTTTTATTTAATAACTATTTTTAATACTTTAAATTCATAATAATTTTAAATATTTTTATTTAATAACTATTTTTAATATTTTAAATTCATAATAATTTTAAATATTTTAAATCAATAATAATTTTAAATATTTTAAATTAATAATAATTTTAAATATTTTTAATTAATAATAATTTTTAATAATTTTCTAGTAAAAAATTTAAATTATATATTTAAAATTTTTTTTTATTTTGTAAAATTCAAAATAATTACACAAAATATCATTTAATATTTAATAAACCTTTCATAAATAAATTAATTTAATTTAAAAAAATAATTAGATGAATTGAAGAAAAAAATTGATCGCGTGGAATCGAACCCTAACCTCCAGCATAGAAAGCAGACGATTTACCAATCAAGCTACGAACTCGTTGCGGAAAATTAAAATTTAATTGTATAAAAGCTAGCATGAATTTCGAAGGCTGATTTCTCGAATTGACTGGCCATTCGACGGAATTACATTGAGGTAACACCTAAAAGGTACTACTATTACACCAAGTCTCGATCCTAAATAATTTCCTTGTCGTGCCCCTCCTTGTCAGATAAAAATTTCAAATTTCATATTTGGTTAAAGATGTTTAAATGTTAGGGAAAAAAATGTCTTCAAAAGGATTTTATTAAATTAAAAAAAAGTCGTATTTTATGCTTATACTTTTAAATAAAATGCATTTTATGTACATATGTACTTTTTAAGAGAAAGTTTCTGCAGAGCAAAACTTGGCAACACCAGAACGCGTGAACTGATTAGTTGGAAACACAAGATAGTTTTTATCGTGTGACTATGACGTCACATGAGTTTTTGAATTGATTGGCTAGAATCAAGTGGCTTTCACTATCATGTGACTATGACGTCAGATGAATCAAACTCATTATAATAATATATAAAATGAGCTATATATAAAACAGGGGTGGGCAAATAGCAGCCGTAAAGACAGTTTTTGTGGCCCTCCAAGACAGTCAGAAAATTTGCTTTGAATCGAGATTTCTTTCCCATGCGCGATTCAAGATTCGTCTTGTATTTTTCACTATTAGGGGAACAAAATTTCTTTATTGGAAAAACAACATACCTGACCAAAGTATTTCTACAGAGATCATCTGCAGAGTAGATGTTCTGTAGTATATAGAAAAAGGAAAAAATAAAATTTTTGTCTGAGTGAAGCAACTTTTTAGTACATTTTAACATTTATTACTACGAGGAAACACATATTAATAATTAAAAAAAAACACCATCGGGAACGTTTAATGGTTTTTTAGTGGTTTGTCGCTGGCGTTCTGCACCCAGATTGCGGGTTCGACCCCAACCCTAGTCGGTGGATTTTAATGGTGCAGAAAATCGACAGCGGCTATGTTGTTTGATTATACGGCTTGTAAAAGATCCCTGGAGTGTCTGTTTGTCTTGGGTGCTCTCGGCAAAATTAAATTCTAGTACAGATTCACATCGTCAGAGCTCCTCAGCCCATCAGAAATAAAAAAAACATTAATATTGTGACATAGCCATCTGTCGATAGCTATGACGTGGTGGGTCCGCGTAAGTTAGAGGTGTGGGATTATCGGAAGGATGAGACATTCTATAATTCTTAATACAACTTTTATTAAGAATTTAACTTAAATTACTTATATATATATATAATGAACAAACTTATATTAAGTGAGAATAAACCAAAATATGCCGATTATTTAAGTCAGATCGCGCAACTAGATCACTTATCAAAATATACTTAATTATCCATCTAATCTCGCTTTCTATATTATACTAGCTTTCGGAATATAATCTTCCTACCTTGGTTGAGGACTCGACGATTCTGATACTTGCAGGTAGATTGATATACTCGTGTACAATTATTCCTCCTTATATAAATATTATCGAGGATGGGCGTTTCCGTCTTTCTTGAGTAGGCCGCCCCAAACACTTGTTCCGAACTGCTCCACACTAAGCTTTTTTAAGATTTCCATTACCTCACTAAACTTTCTACCCTTTTTTAAAGGATATCTTATTTGCATTGTTGCTTCTTTTTTCCTCTTGGAATTGGGTTGGAAATGTTTTGCCATTAATCGTGGCCGTCAAAGAACGTAGGAGTTATGTTAGAAGAAGAAGAACACGAGAGATGTCACAATATATATATATATATATATATATATATATACAGTGAAATACATTTAGCGCGAAAACACTTAAGACGAAATATTGGTTAACACGAAATAACCCGACGGTCCCGGCAAACTACTATACATTTTCAAGCTCGAAATGAAAATCTCTTAACACCAAAAGTTTTCTTTTCCGGGAATGAACAACATACGGAAAACACCAGACGCGCAGGCAAGGTTAAGAGAGGTGTGAAATGAAAGAGAGGTACTATCACATGTTTCGTAGAAAGAAGGTTAACTTGGCTTTGAAATACCTTCGGAATTGCCTGTGACACGAGCCAATTTTGTTTATCTAAGCTACTTTCACCTTCCACCCCTATAAACGCCACACAAAAACATCTTATGTCTCATCAGTTGGCTTTGGAATTCGGTGGCAAATGTAACGCAGTATGAGTAATAATATATATATATATAGTATATATAAAATCCTTTAAAATGAAATTCTTTTAAAACAAAAAATATTTCAGTCCCGTCAGTTTCGTGTTAAGCAATTTTCACTGTTTAACTTTCTGTGTCGAAATTGCAGTGCCCAGTAAAGAATGATCCAAGGTTCCTACAGATCATGGGATTACAGCCAGAGTAAATGACTCAACTAAAATTAAAATCTGATCGTATAGTGGTAATACAATTTTATTTAGAATAACGACATACTGAAACTTATATTTTAAAACAATGTAAAAACGATACTTATGTGAGTGAGGGGTGGCGGAGTAGGAGACCTAGGAGGGCGGAGTGGTTCTGGCAAGTAATCTAAAGAAAGGAGAAAAAGCTCCGAGAGATAGCGTGCAAGTGCTTTTAAAGCTGACCGCATTACTTCCGAAACAACGCTGCGAATTTTTTACTGTTCCAACCACCACTCTATTTCCGCTCAACGGCTACCACAGTCTGCGTAAGAATACAACCTTGTCCACCAGAGAGTGCAATGAACTGGGAACGCACCCACTTTCTTTAAGTTAATCCCTGTTTCCTGTAAACAGGGCAGATGCAAAATAAAAATTGTATCTCAGGGACCAGAACTCTCGGCCTCCCATCAAGAAGAAGGCGGAATAAAGTTTGGATCACACACAGACTGATTTGAATGATTGAATGAGGGAATATTAACGTCGCACTGTTCAGCTACACGAGGGCTTTTGGCGACGGACCTCGTAATTTCGGATTGATTCGAAGGTACGGGGAGAGAGATCTGGAATATGGAATATTGTAATGTACATTGTACTATTAACTACCTAGTACTCATTTTTAAATAACTATCCCATTTGCTTATTTATATTGTAGAAAAAAATAATTATTTTAAATCTAAAATCATTTAACCAAAATGAAGTCTTTTTCAATTTTTTTCGAAACTTCAACCCCTTTGTAGCAATATGAAAAATTTTGAAATTAAATTTTTTCATTATTTCTCTCCTAATCTCCATACCTTAGAACTTTTTTTCCACATAGGTAGATTCTAACTGTGGGAATTTTTTTAATATTCTCCATAGAACCACCATCCACCCTAACAAACAGTTCTACTATTTAGCATTAATACTCAATGACAGGGGCGGGCAGATAGAAGACTGCCAAGAATTTTTTTGCAGCGACCCGCTAAGACAGTCAAAACCCCAATTGATTGATTGTTGATTGATTATTAACGTCGCACTGTTTAGCTACACGAGGGCTTTTAGCGACGGACCACGTAATTCTGAACCATGGTCAAGTGACGTGGATGACACTCTGAGCTGGCACCCCCCTCTCCTAACTACCACACAACACCAACGGGAGGACGTTTCAGCTCTGGACAGATTTAGCGTGCATCGCTGCCCTACATGGCGGGTCTTTAGTGGTACTGGGCTCGAATTCGTGACAAGGCAAGGCACGGTCCGATACCTATACCACTCGGCTACCGCGGCCACATCAAAACCCCAAATAGGCACAGAAAATGTCTTCTATACAGGGTGGTCCCGAATTCATAGTACAAACTTTAAGGGTAGGTACAGGACATTGTAACAATCCCTTATTGTATAGGAATGCATGGGAGTAAATGACGCGGTGAGGCACAAACACAAAAAAATAAAAGACGAAAGGAAATACAAAGTGTTAATTGAAAGCATGCTGACAAGTGTAATGTTTACAATAACTGTTAAAAATTACGTCTACCAGTAGCTATACATGCTTGACTGCGTTGGTGGAGCGATTGGCGTACACCTTCAAAGATGCCAGATATTTCATGCACACGAGCAGCAGCTCTGGATATTCGAGCAACGAGATCATCCTCTGAGTCAAGTGAAATAGCATAAAAAGTAATCCTATAAAAAGTAATTCCTATAAAAAGTAATTCCTATAAAGTAATCGAGGCTCGATAAATTGGGAGATCAGGGTGGCCAAGAAACTGGTCCACCACGCCCAATCCATCGCAGCACAAACGTGGCATTTGAGTAAGTGCGCACATAGCTGAAAGATTTTGTGTTCCAGCATTCGTCGATCAGGAAACTGCGCATGATACATTCATAGTGCTGAGATGCATCATGTTGAACGGTGGCTAAACATCTACTTCCCCCTACTGATGACGCAACTAATCGATAACTCCATTTCTCTTTCTTTTTATTTCCCCTGTTTGCGCCTCGCCGCGTCACTTGTGCCCATACATTCCTGTGCAATAAATGATTGTTATAGTGCCCTGTATCTACCCTTAAAGTTTGTGCCATGAATTCAGGATCACCCTGTATTTGGGTCAACATATAGTTGTGAACATAATCTTTCTTGCGAGAAGATGAACAATGCAAGTTAGCTAGCAGACATTAACTTGCAGGCTGAGATGAAAATTTCAACAAGCAATCTCAGTACTAATCTCAAAAAAAAGAAAAGAAAAAAATGTGGAAAGGTGTAACAGGGCACATTTTTATTATTAAACTGATTCTAAAATTAAATGTGCGTGCAGCTGTAGATGTCAAATTAGGCCAATAAATAAATTGAATAAAACTGCCATTGTTTCATTTAAATTACAGTTACTGATTTTCATATGGTAGAATTTACATCTTCTCTGAGATGCAAAGTTAATGAATGAATGCAATGATTTTAAAAATGCGCAAGCCTTCCGGTGGCCCTAGAGGCAAAACAACTGCTTACCCCTCCCCCAGGGCATTGCAACATTAGAAATAAAAAAAAATCATGAAATTAACTTTTCTTTGAAGACTTCATATTGAAATATTTCTTATAATATTTGTTCTTGTATTTATTATGTATATGTATCAAGTAACCCTAATTCAAAGGTAATTTAAAACATTACTCAAATTGAAAACATCGAATGTTCTTCCGCTTTTTGATACGTAATAAAGATCAAATTTTCCCATTAATTTTCAGATATGATATCAGATTTATCGTGGCTATATCACCGGATAGAACAAACTTCACCGCTTCTCAACTCCTTGCACCCTTGGGTTGCTGTCACACAACCAGGAAAGGAAGTCACGCTTCAGTTCCTGGAGAACTCAAATCTTCGGATTCTGTTAGATAATCGTTGACATTGTGCGGTGCACTTGCCGGGCTTAGCAATTCAAAGTGTTTAGTATTTAACGAATTCTGAGATGTTAAGTTATCGATTCGTTGCGATTAAGGTCAATTGTTGTAAGAGTTCTTTGCGGTCGCCATCTTGTACATCTGGTGTTTCTATCAGTTGATTTCTGACATTGTGTTCAGAAATGGTTTCAGGATCAATTAGGTAAAATTTAAGGATTAGTTTGTGGTTCATGTGGTTTCTTGTGAATTGGTATAAACATTGCAATTGTGACGAATGACAATGTTATTCTAAAAAATTTTCACGTAATTGTTTTGTTCCAAATTTTTTTTAACAAAAAAAAAAAGGAAAGATAAATAACAATGTACTAATTTTTATAAGCAGCATTTCGTAAGAGAAAATTAGAGAAATTACAACAAGTTTAGTATCTTAATATTTTTGAATCTTGTTGTCGAAGTGTAGTAAATTTTGCTTAAAGATATTCTTGATAAATAAATCAGGAATAAGTGATTTTTGATGTAATTAGACGCTAACCAATATAGCTGGTCAAAGAAACTGGATCAAATGAAATTTTTTGCTCAGAAAAAATACGATAAAATACTAAAAAAATACTTAAAATATGATGAAATACTAAAAAAAGTACTTAAATACGATAAAACACTAAAAAAAATTCTTAAAATACGATAAATACAAAAAAAAAAAAAAAATACTTAAAATACGATAAAACACTAAAAAAAATTCTTAAAATACGATAAATACAAAAAAAAAAATACTTAAAATACGATAAAATACTAAACAAGTAATATAAAAAAAATTTTAAAGTCAATTCCTACTTAGGTCAACAAAGAAAATTTTTATTTTAACTACTTTTTTATTAAATAATTATAATTAATATATATATATATATATATACTTTTGGCCACCGTAAATGCAACACCAAGAAAGACAAGAGATAGCATAACAAAATTTATTTTGTAGGTAACATGTTTTTTTTGACCAAGTATTAAATGATTAAATTTATAGACTTCTGGGAAGTGTGGTTCCTGCCAGAAACAGCAGCCAGAGTAGCAGCCATTGCTGGAGATCACCGCTGCCACACGCCTCGGCATTGATTCAGAGACTTTCGATGTGTTCTTGGGGTACAGCAGACCAAGAAGCTTCCACACATTGCCAAAATTGGGGGTGTAATCTGGGTATATCGTTGAGCAACCATGGACCACATGTTTTCTATCGGCGAAAGATCCGGAGAGCGAGCCGGCCAGGGAAGCAATTCAATCTGGTGATTGACGAAGAACCTTTGAACAATGCGTGCCACGTGTGGTCGTGCATTATTCTATTGAAATATGGCTGTGGCCAAGCCCTGAAGGTAAGGGAGGACAACTGGCTCAACTTCTCGGAGATGTAGCGCTGGCTGTTTAAAGTACCGGCAATGCGTACTAGAGTAGTGCGAGAGTGATATCCAATACCGCCCCATACCATAATACCCGGTGCAGGACCAATGTGGTGGTGCATAACGCAGCTGTTCAGCATCCTTTCTCCACGTTGTCTCCAGACAAGAATCCGACCATCGTGGTGTCGCAGACAGATGCGTGACTCGTCAGTAAAGACAACTTCATTCCAGTCTGCCACCCACATCCTTCTTTCATCGCACCATTGGCGGCGGAGACGTCTGTGGTTCTGCGTCAAGGGTAGACCAAGCAATGGACGTCTTGCGGACAGACCAATCTGCTGTAAACGGCGTCGAATGGTACGCGCAGATACTGAATGATGCGTTACAGACTCAATGTGCTGTGCTATGGTTCGTGATGTGACTGAGCGATCCGTCACTGCCATGCGCCCAATTTGCCTGCCCTCACGTGAAGTGGTGCACTGAGGTGGATGCGATAGACCACGTCAGTCCGTTATACCCTCCTGCATCCAACGGTTACATTACAGTTATTTGGTTTCGTCCAACACGACTACCGATTTCCCTGAAAGATAATCCACAATCTCGGTAGGCCACTATCCTTCTCTGTCGAACTCGGATATTCGATGAAAAGCTGATCGCTGTTTTCTACGAGACATAACTGATCGTTTTTTAAAACCACAAGAAAAACACAATTGCCGAACTTGAAATCGTCGAAATCTCCAAGCCTTAAATAGCGCTTTGAGGTGGCGCCACAGGCGTGTTTGATGTGTGTCTGTGTTGAAATTCTAATCATTTGCATATCTCACCTCCGCTAATGCATGTTGTAAATTTCATGTTACTTGCATGCTTCCTTCAAGGTGTTGCATTTACGGTGGCCAGCAGTGTATATATATATATATATATATATTAAAGAACAACTAAAATAAAAAATTTTCTTTATCGACCTAAGGTTGACTGATTGAATATTAACGTCGCATTGAACCATGGTCAAGTGACGTGGACGACACCTGAGCTGGAACCCCCCTCTCGTAACTACCACACCAACGGGAGGACGTTTCAGCTCTCGACAGATTTAATGTGCATCGCTGCCCTACACGGCGGGTCTTTAGTGGTACTGGGCTCGGACTCGTGACAAGGCAAGCCACGGTCCGATACCTATACCACTCGGCTACAGTGGCCACTTGTTGACCTAAGGAGGAAATGACGTAAATTATTTTTTATGTTACTTGTTTTGGGTCTATTTTAGGATTAATTTGGTCATCTTTCATACCTGAACGTCTTTGCCAATCTAAGCAGATTCCATTTATAGGGATGCTAATAATTGATAACGCACCTAGTCATCTCCCTACAGCTTTAACTAATTCTTCGCCTCGTGTAAAAGTTGAATTTTCGCCATCCCCAATACAACCAGCTTGCTTTAACCAATGGATCAAACAGTCATCAAAACATTCAAAGCCTATTATGCGAGACCATCATTTGAACATCTGCATGAAGAGATTAGAGACAAAGCAACAAGCTCTTTGTTTATGACCTTTGGAAAAAATTAAATGTTTTAGATGCAATGAGAATTATCAGACAATCTTGGAATAATGTTTAAAAAAACAAAAAGTACTGGAAAATACTGAGTCCTTTTTTTCCACCTCTGAAATTCAAGCGAAATTAGTGATAAGACCCGATGAAAATTGCAATGTGGTTGAGGAAGTTGTCGATCAGGCAAATAAATTTAGAAATAGAGAGTGATGGCGTTCAAGAATGACTGGATTCCCTCAATCAAGAGCTGACAATAGATGAGCTCATAGAAATGCATGAGCAAGAGTAAGTCGTCGAAGAACTTTAATCTTTAGACCCAGTTCAATCAGAAAATCGAATGACGGGAGGGGGAGGGGAATTCAACAGAAGGCCTCAATTTAATTGAAGAATGGTTAAACATTTTAGAAAATAAACAATCGGACCTCTATATAACAAAGTTGCTAAATCCCGGAAAAAAGTTCGATATATGGAAAATTCGTTATATAGAGGTTCGTCTTTTAATATACTTTATATATAAACCACATAAAAAAAATTTTTAAATTCAAAAAAACAACATTAAAAAAGAAATTATTCACATTTTTTTTAAAATTTTAATATATGTTTTTTTTTATATATCTTACCCATCAATAAAGAAAAAAAAAGCGAGGAAAACAAAAAAAAAGAATACCGAAGAATTACGTTTTTTAATATTAAGAAAAAAATTTTTATCAAAAATTAATGAATTTTTTAAGGACATTTAATAATTAAAGCATACAAGTAATTTAAACATACATTATTTTAAAATTTAGAACAGGGGACAACTAAACTGAAGGTGAAAGGGGTTAAAATTTTTAGTGAACGGGGTTTGGGGGGTTTAAAAAGAGTTTTTTGGATGAAGCGCCCAGAACTCCATTACTCTAGGTGAGTTAGGACTAATAAAACCATTTTAAAGATTTTTAACCAATAAAAGGGTTTAAAGAGAAATAACTTGAATTTTTTTCAGAAATACTTTTTAAAAAAATGGAGAACAAAAAAATTTAATCCGAAAAGAAAAAAATTCGTTATATAGAAAATGCACTTCGCTATAGAGGTTATTTTTTTGGAGAAAACGGAAAGTTCGGGGTTTCCCGAAAAGTTGCTACCGGGAAAAATTCGCAATGTAGAGGTTCGACTGTATATTCCAACGAAGAGCGCATTTTTTCAACAAAGCAAGGAATTAAAAAAATATTAGCATGCTACAAGGGCACAGTAAAAATCTTTTAGCCAGCAGACTACTGTATTAGATTTTATGAAACCTTCTACATCAAAATAACTTCGGTTTGCGGTTTTTTATTTGTGTTACCTAAGATTTTATTAATTTTTTTACTAAATTATTATTTTCTTTCGTCTGTGATTCTAAGAATAATTTATATGCAAAATTATACCCCGAATTACGCGAATTCGATTTAAGGGGTTACCACTCAGTCGCACCTATCACGTAAGCTCGGGGTATTACTGTACATATATCTACCACTATTTAGCATTAATTTTTATCAAGGCCGTCAAAAATTTGGAAAGAAACATTTCCAAAATCTAAAATTAAACTTATGAAAAAATTATATTGGCAAATTAATAATTAAAATAATATGAAAATCAAACAAAAAAAAATGAAAATAAAAGGTTGAAGATAAAGTTAACAATGATCTGCTAACAAAATCTGGGACATGCTGTGTATAAAAAATTCTTTCCATTACATTATAAATGTATAGCATGTGTGTGTGTGTGATTACATACCCTCTTTTTAAAAACCTAACTTCAAAAATTCTCAAACGGAATTCAAATATAGTAGCCCTTATCTGAATCAAGAAATTCATTTGTTTCAACTATCTTGAAGAGTGTGATTGTTTTATTAACATTCCACTTAGAAGCAACGAGAAGGCTATTGGTAACGAACCTTGAAATTTTGAGCAATAGGGAACGCACTAGGCATCAAAGCTGGCACTTATACCCTCAAAAGTATTTCACTTAGTTTACTGATCATCTTTATCTGCGAT
>BMAV01017289.1:0-50999 GCA_019973955.1 Trichonephila inaurata madagascariensis | reverse complement strand
AATAAAAAAATTTATCTATTTAAAGGGATTTTTCTATTTGTTTTTCATAATTTGAAAAATTCTAATAAAACTGAACTAAATTTTTCCCAAAATTTGGCAACCTTAATAAAACACAAATCACAGACACTTTTGCTAACTTTCCCAGGAAAGCTATTTGCAAGAAACACTGTCACATTTTGTTCACTTTTTTTGTAATTTTAATACCCTTTTTGATGATCGACAAATATCCTGTTGAGATCTTTTTCGTTTGTTTTTTTTTGACAGGGTGAAGTGCATTTTGCGGTAAAGTTATGGCTTCATATTTTCTTGCAAAGTTCTTAATGTAGCTACTGAAAATTTTTCCTTTCGTTTCATGTTTATTGCTTTTCTCAAATTTACTTTCGCTAACATGATTAATATGCATTATTTCAGCAAGTGTTTCCTGGTTGATCAGCTTCAATTTCCTTTCAGGTGATCACAGTGCCCAATTCTTTTTTAGATTCTGCTCATTTACATTTATAAACCATAATCAGTCGTACAACATCACAATTAAAACCACTAAGTTATTCATAGGGGAAATGCAGCATTTCAAGAAAATGTTTTTGAAAAATAGTGGTCGTGCCGGGAACTCGGTCAAAAAGTACCTTAAGATTCTAAAAACGTTTGCCACCCCCAAAAAAAGGAGATATGTGTTATCAATTCATTTTAGCCCCCATTAAGACTGTCATATTAGAGGATTCTCTGTCAAGGTCATTGGTAACAAATAAACAGTTTTCCCAGAATTAACGTTTTTTTGTATTATATGTTTCAGTATACTCATAAAAAATAAATCTTGGCCAATTAATCCTTCAAAGTGCTAAATTTGTTTATCCATGTATCAAAAACTCTTTCTCAGGAAAAAAAGGCCACAGAATTATATAATCTACAATTTCCCCTAAAGAAATGGATGCAGGTAACCATAACAGTAGTTCGAAAGCCAGCAAAAGTAATATTTTAAGTTAAAAGAAACAAAAAAAAAATCTCTCATCGTAGGATTAAGCAAAGCAAACAAAATATTTTTTTTTTTTAGCTATAGGTTCAAAGATAGCCCAATGAGCGTTCAAAGTAGAATCTTTTATTTTTGATGATCTTTTTTCACCAGATGATATATATAAATCATATCAATGTAAATCTGTATTTTTATTATATCAGAAAGTATTTTATTTTTTTCATTCCAGTAAATTAATTGTTTTAACCTTTTATTTTCGATATGCTCGCGCCCCTTGAAAAGGAACTATGGGCGCCCCCGGGGCCTGTTGAGAACATGATCTAAATTGATTGAAAGCCTCAATTGGTATTCCCCTATTTAATAGCAATTTTAAGGTAGAATTTATCTAAATCCTTTTGATTTGTTTCATAACATTAGATTTATTTTTGTGATCATCAATCTAAAACCAGTACCTTTTTTCATAAAATTTCTCAATAAATCATCTTTCACGATGCCAAGGTCTCCCGTGACAACGTGCTGATGGTAATCATCAATATAGTCCCGATATAAATTGCATTTACATGATTCTGTACTAAGGAGCTCCGAGACTTGATTATAATTAAATATAAATCTACCAAGTTTCTTGTTGTATTTTAAAAGCCTTTTTAATAATAATATTTTTAATTGGAAAAAAGGATTGATATTTTTGAAATATACCTGAAAAATTAATTTTGTTAAAGGATTTATTCATAAATATATATATATTTATATATATATATATATATATATATATATATATATATATATATATATATATATATATATATATATATATATATATATATATAAGGGTTAAAACAACTTTGGGCAAAACACATATTTGAATCGTATCTACATTTACGATTGCATAACAATGACACAATATATTTTTAAGAAAAAAAAAAAGAACGTTGTAAAATTATAAAGATTTCTTTTTAACAATAACACCTAATTTAATGCTTTTATAGAAGCAAGGAACAATTTTCTTGTTGCAAAATTTCATCATTTTACTTTCCAAGATCAGATATATTAAAAATGATGTATAAAATAAGAGATTTGTATCCTATCTTTGTTTTTAGTTTAAAATATTGCATAAAAACACTTAAAAACATATTTTGTTTCGCTTAAAGATTGTTAGAAATTGGTCAAACCATATAAAATAAGTTTTATTTAAAGGGGGTACCCCAACAAAAATTACTTACTCTATATTGTTAAAAAAACATTCTTCTTAAAAAATTTATGAAAAACCCTTTAAAATATGATATTGCTTTTATTCTTCCTAATACAAAGTTTTGTAAATACTTACAATTAAATATGTTGTGTCTTTTAAAAAAATAGAAAAATATGTTCTTCTTTTACAAAAAATAAATAAATAAATAAAACACTCTTTTGTTGTTATTTAACAAAATATTTATATCTCATTCAGCTTCATTCACACTCTTCGAACAAAAATGAAAGAAAAAGCATTCAAAGAAAGATGTGTTCAAAATTTATTGAGTGTTTTATAGAACAAAAACGTTAAATGCTGATAAAATAATTGTTTACTTGAATTAAACATAGATAAATAAATTATATTCAATCTAATTACTAATGCAGTATTATATTCCTGTTGTAAGAAATGTAAAAACTTTTTTTAAAAACTTTATAAACTGCAGTTAAAATTCACCTTTTATTTTAAAGAATGTTTGTTACTTTGGGGAAAAAAAATCTGAAAATCTCTGACTTAACAAGACTTTGAACTATTGAGACTTATTTTCAAGCAATTCACCTGAGAGTTGAGCATATCACAACGTTTTCATTTCTTCTTAAAACCGCAACATTGTAAGCAAATTGAAATTATTTACTAAAAAAAATGTACGTTTCATTAAAATATTAAAACAAAAGGAACACAAACTTTTTTTTTATTTGAGTTGAAACAATCTGTTCTCATTAAACAAAGCTTCCAACTGAGCATCTAATCCAGTTTTTGCTTTTAATTCCACTAAAGTTTCGTCTTTGTTGAGTTGCGCTGCGTACATAATCCTTAACTAAGTCAAAATAAAAGGCTAACTTTAAATTTTTATCGTCTTATTTTGGGTTGTATTCTGATAAAAATCTAGATTTTTTTTTAAAAAAATAGTTCTCGTGAAACTGTTACGTTCTCAGGAATATGAAGTAAATATAAACAAGCAGATTTTAAATTTGAAACCTTACCGTAATAAATTTTTTTAGTGATAAAAAAAATATAATTGAATAAAGTACTCGGATATTTAAGTTTCAATCAACAAACATTAAAAAAAATTATTTTGTGGATAATATTTAGTTTAGTTATAATACGCATGTAATTAAAACAGAGCTTCTCAAACATTCAATTAGGGATTGAAATATCGGTCCAAAAGTTCAATTCCTGTATGACGTATTTTTTAAATCTTAATATCGGGATACCGGTTTTAATACCGGTAGTAGAAATTTAAGAAAAATAAAGAAACAATTATAACAGTATATAAGACATCACAAAAAAATGAACGTCTTATTTATATAAATCGCAGAAGTGTAAATATCATTATTCAGTCTGTGGTACTATTACAAATTTTTGAAATTGGATCCTAAGAAACATAATGCATCTATCGTACTATATGATATGCAAATACAATGTGAAAATAACAAACTCACCAATTTAAAAAAATATGAAAAAGTTACTTACTTTCTTCACAACTACAACCTTGTTTTCACAGATACGTATATCAGATTACGAAACCTGCGCATGCGCAGTCCCACTCAGCTCTAATAGTATAGTCTTGGTCCGTCTCCTTGGTTAATTCACATACGTTATCATTTCTTCTGATTGTACGATGCAACTTTATATTCACAGTCTAATTAATTTCAGGCAGATATCAAAACAAAAATCTATTCTATTTTCCTATGTTGATGGTTCCACAACATATAAAGGAGACAATTCTAAAAATTTCTAGTAAATACCTAAAAAACTGTATTTAAATTTGTAAATACCGGTATTACAAAATTGCACAAATAGCTCAAAACACCTGTATTCGGTATACCGGTATTCTAATCCCTACTTTCAATGTTTGCGAACAAATATTCAATCATAATTTTCATCGCGATCCTCCCTCCAAGTAATAACAATGTTTTGAATTCAATAATACTATACTTTGACGCTAAAACTACAATACGACTTTTTAAACTCTTGGTACCCCGATAGATAAACGTCTCACTCAGCCAAAGCGTTAATTGCTTCAGACGTTTATATAGGTCTTTCCGAAATAAGATCCTTTTTGTGCACTTCTACCCATAAAGTAATTTTGAAGGCTTGGACTGCAATAAAAGGAACTTGACAGTGTTCGTGAACGACTTACTCATTTCAGAGGATCTGACTAGTTTTATTCCTCCCCCCCCCTCCTTTTCATTCATAGGACCCGCAAGACTACGTGGAAAACTTTGGCGTTGAGTAGCGAATCACGTAGCTTTTAATCGGCAGTTAGGGCATTAATTATCAAGATTATTTTTATTTTTTCTATATAATTTTATATATGACAAACCTATGGGTCGCAGGTAATTATTAAACTTGTTTTTAACTTAGTATTGTTAAATAATTTATAAAATACACTGTACAGTTGTATAAATGCATTGTATCAGTGTAAGTGTATATTTTATTTTTTTATTATTTCTGAATTTATTTCGTTTGTTTACTTTCGTTAAATTAATAATTTTTTTAAATAATCTTTTGTTTTCGACTTTTCAATACGCTCGCACTCTATAAGCAGACATTCAAAATCTATTTGACTCCGTGCCATGTCGTATAATAGCACTTATTGCTGCGTGTGTTGGCTACACCAAGTACTGATTTCGGACATTTAATAATGGTTTTTTTTTTTTTTCTTTGAAAATTTCGTCATTTATTTGTAGTAATACATGTCGTTTGTGCATTAAATTTAATTTAATTCTCATGATTCCTTCATGGTGTTGCATTTTTTCAAACAGCAGTATATAAACAAACTTGATAATATATGCAAGAGACCAATCCGATCGAATATTGTTAAAATATGCATGTGTGCCATTTAAAACATATTTAAAAGAAATATTTATTGTTTTAACATCTTTTGGAGCTTATTCACACGGTTGTCGTCTAAAGTTATTATTTGATTGATAACTATTTGTAACGGGTTTTTTGGGGGGTCTATTTTAAATATCGTAAAAATTTTTTCTTGAGAAATTATATGATTATTCACTTTCAATATCTATTGTAATTTTAAACTTTTATTGTAAACTCGCATGATGGTATGGCCGAAAAAGTTTCAGAAATTTAAATTATAGTTGAAAGTGAAAAGATGCTCATTTCTATTGAAGGTTCCTTTTCCAAATAATGCAAATTAAAGCTAGCTAAATATATCACATTTTGAAAGCGATCTGACTTAGCGTTTACATTTAGGTCTCTAATTTCTCAATTTTTATTTCACCATCATCATGCCGTCATGAATCCCATCTGCCAATGTATAACTATGAAGTAGATATTACTTAAACTAAAATTAGCTGATTAAACATTAGTGGTTGCGGGAGATACTAATGCAACAGACACGATTGTTCCTGAGGGTTTTTTTTTCTTAACTGTCATTTTTTTCAATATGCACATTCAACTACTGTTAATACTCATTGTTCAACTTATAAAACTTTTTTATACATTTATTATGTAGTTTTAAAGAATTCGCGTGACTAAGAACAATTTTTGGAAGTAAAAGTATCCTGGCGCCATCTATTGCAGCTAATCTTAACTACTTCAAATATTTATTACAGTATCACGAAAAACTTTTTTTATATATAGAAAGATACATTCTACATCGGAATGAAATTATTGTAAATGTTACTTACATGACTAAAAAAGAAAGCAGCATGTAAAAGACATGTAAATATACACTGCTGACCACCGTAAATGCAACACCCTAAAGGAATCCTGCAAAAAACATGAAATTTGCAACATACATTAGCAGAGGTGAGATATGCAAATGATTAGAATTTCAACGTAGAAACTAATCACGCGCGCCTGTGGCGCCACATCAAAGCGCTATTTAAAGTTTGGAGATTTCGACGATTTCAAATTCGGCAATTGTGTTTTTCTTGTGGTTTTTTCAAAAAATGATCAGTTATGTCTCATAGAAATCAGCGATCAGCTTTTGATCAAGTATCCGAGTTCGACAGAGGAAGAATAGTGACCTACCGAGATTGTGGATTATCTTTCAGGAAAATCGGTAGTCGTATTGGACGAAACCAAACAACAGTATTGTGGATATGTGACCGTTGGATGCAGGAGGGTAAGACGGACCGACGTGATCGATCGCACTCACCTCAGTGCACCACTTCACGTGAGGACAGGAAAATTGTACTCATGGCAGTGACGAATCCCTCATTCACATCATGAACCATAGCACAGCACATTGAGTCTGTAACTCGCCATTCAGTGTATGCGCGTACCATTCGACACCGTTTACAGCAGAGTGGTCTGTCCGCATGACGTCCATTGCTTGGTCTATCCTTGACGAAGAACCACTGACGTATACGCAACCAATGGTGCGATGAAAAAAGGATTTGGGTGGCAGAATGGAATGAAGTTGTCTTTACTGACGAGTCACGCATCTTTCTGAAACACCACGATGGTCCGATTCGAGTCTGGAGATACCGTGGAGAGAGGATGCTGAATAGCTGCGTTATGCACCGCCACACTGGTTCTGAAGGGGAAATTATGGTATGGGGTGGTATTGGATATCACTCTAGCTCTCCTCTGGTACACATTGCCGGTACTTTAAATAGCTAGCGCTACATCTCCGAGGTGTTGGAGCCAGTTGTCCTTCCTTACCTTCAGGGCTTGGCCACAGCCATATTTCAACAGAATAATGCGCGACTACACGTGGCACGTATTGTCCGAAAGTTCTTCATCAATCACCAGGTTGAATTGCTTTCCTCGCCGGCTCACTCTTCGGATTATTCGCCGATAGAAAACATGTGGTCCATGGTTGCTCAACGATTGATCCAGTTTACACCCCCAGTTGCCACACCAGATCAACTTTGGCAACTTGTGGAACCTGCTTGGTCTGCTGCACCCCAAGAACACATCCAAAGTCTCTTTGAATCAATGCCAAGGCGTGTGTCAGCGGTGATCTCCAACAATGGCGGCTACTCTGGCTACTGATTCTGGCAGGAACCACACTTCACAGAAGTCTATAAATTTAATCATTTGATACTTGGTCAACATGTTATCTACAAAATAAATTTCGTTGTGCTATCTCTTGTCTTTCTTGGTGTTGCATTTACGGTGGCCTGCAGTGTATTTCAAGTTGTATTTAAATGTTATATGGAAGATTGCACATTTACATAAAATTTCCATAATATTTATTTGAAACTCAGTTCTGGGTTTCCTTGTACAGAAAATTGGAAACTTGAGGTGGGCAGAATCTTTTATTTCTTCATGGTAGATTGATATGTATCTTTTTTTCTGTTGTTTTTATAATTATGGTTCTCTGAATTTTTAATTTGTAATTTCAGCTTCAGTTTCTTTTGCAATGCATCAAAGGTAAAAAGGAGTAAAAATCCCTGCGCAATAATTTTAAATTCACAAAACTGGAAGTTCGTAAACCTTTAATTTTCAATTTTTCAATTGAAATTTATCAATTTTTTTTGCTCAAAATGTTCCAAAAACAAGCATATTTTTTTAGCGCAGATAACTAAGCATAATACTTAACAAAATGTGGAAATGGAAGAATTATATTTAATTGTTCAATTTAAAAGTTGTCACGCTTATTTTTTATTTTATAAATAGGGAACACAAAAACACCAAACTGTTTTTTTTTTAAGCATTTGCATCTAAAGCATTTTTATTTTCATCCATTTATTATCTTTCACGCTCCTTGTCCCAGTCATAGTTACATTATTTCTTTGGGAAATATGAAATTCGTATGTAACAAATGGTCATTAACATATGTTTCATTGCCTGCAGAAAAAATTCACCACATTATGAAGATATGCATTCAGAAACATCTGAATGAGCGAATGTAAATTTTAATAACTATAGCGACGTTAGGATTTTGATACGACTTTTGAGGGATTTATGTGACTTAGCCGCACTTTTAGAATGAAATTTCCATTCAAAATAGTGTAAAAGGTAAATGAAATTTCTGGAACACGGCTATAGAAAAGAACTTGAGAGGGGAGAGAAATATTTTTCAGTTAAGTTTTTCACGAGATAACCGGGTCCGCACATAACCCGACCCCTTATTTTTAATGCAGAAAAAAATTCCGAAATATCTTGACTATTACATTGGAATTGGAGCTGGTTTTGTATATGCCCGGCCGCCGCCATCTTGGACATTTTTTTGGCAAAAAGTCATTTCTCGCCAAATACAGTGTTTACTATCCGCCACGTTAGGCTTAATGTTTAACTCATGCGGATTGGCGCCTTATTTGGTGAAAGGTTGGTGGTCGGGCCTCATCGATATCTATACGTTGAAATGTACGGTAGATAGAAATATCAGTTGTTAAAGATATTAGGAAATCGTGAGTTTTTAAATTATTATGGGCTGAATTTTTATTCACTCCTCATTTAGAAATCTAGTACTAAATCAAGAGTAATATACTCAGACAAATTGCATTTAACTTGTTTCTCTACTAAAGGAATAGTGGCAGTGTAGTCTTGAAGTCAAAGTCACGGTTGGCGTGTCATGAGTTCAAGCCGAGAATCACTGAAGACCCACCGTGCTGAAGGTGGCGATGCACGTTAAATATGCCAAGGCTCAAATGACCTCACTTTGGTGTAGCGTGAAAGTTAGGAGAGGGGGTTGTCAGCTCAGGTGTCCTCCTCATCACTTGACCATGGTTCAAAATTAAGTGGTCCGTCAACAAAGCCCTTGTGTAGCTGAATCGTGCAACGTAATCATTCACTCACTCACTCCCAAAAAATACCAAATACAATAAGGTTTCAAATCACCAATGGAAGCGATTTATCTCTAATTAATAATAATAAATATTATTATTACTCAACATTAATACAGAGGGGTCCTGAATTCATGACATAAACTTTAAGGTATCCGACTACGTTCTGAACCGTGATTATAAAAAAGAGCATAAATAGATAATTTTCATTATATTTAGTGTTACTTAGATTGGAATAGATGTATAAAAATGTTTGAAAGACATTTTGATAAAAAAAAATATTTAAATACAATATTTGGGCAAAAAATTAACTTAGAATAACCTTTTTTAAAAATATTCTCCTTTTGTGAAAACTGCTTCTATTATAATAATATTTTGCCTATACATAGCTCAGACCTCTGTACAGAGGCTCAACTATGATTTTTGAAAAATGCATATTATTTTCATTGTTACAACCATTTGAAATAATTATTTGCGTTTTTTTTTCCTTAAAATTCTCCCCCTCTGTTGTCGGAAAACATGGATAAACCCATTTCTAAGTTATATATTTCAAAAATTCTAGTTGAGGCTCTGTACAGAGTTCTGAGCTATAGACAGGCAAAATATTATTACAATAGAAGCATTTGTCACAAAAGGAGAATATTTGAAAAAATGCGTCATTCTACGTTCATTTTTTGTCAAAATATTGTACTTAAACAATTTTTTATTTTAATGCTATTCTTAAAACAATTTTATATACATTGTCTAATCTAAGGCACTCAATATCATAAATTTTTCCTTTTATACGCCTTTTGCAAAATCACGGTTCCAAAACGTAGTGGATACCTTAAGATAGGTAAAGGGGATAGTACCAATCTTTTTTACTGTAGAAATGATGAGTGCAAGTGACGAGGTGAGGCATAAACACAAAATTAAGAAGCGAAGAAAAAGTCAAAGTGTTTATTGAAAGCGTCGTTGACAAGTGTAGTGTTTACAATAATTGGTCATAACTACTCAGCACATGAGCTTTGAAATTCAGCTGCAATGATCATTACTGTACCAACAACTGGAAGTCGGAGAAGATAGTTTGTTGGATTTAAAGCTTGTACTTGCTAAAAATGGAAGAGGTGTTAGCGATTTTCGTTTTACACTCTACAAACGGTCTCATGACTCACACTTATATGATGAGCAACAGCTCTTGTACATGACTCAGGACCATCAGCCAGAACGTTCAAGATGCTTTCTTGCAGGCTTGGACTGCGCACTGCTTTTCGTCGACCAGCATTATGTCTGGTGACGTGGAACGATTGTGTTTCACGAAGTTCATAATGTAACAGCTGAAACATTTTGTAATCCGGCATGCATCGATCAGGAAACTGCACGAGATACATTCGTAGCGCAGTTCTGCCGTTATCATTTGCACGGTCGCACATGTAATGCATGTCTGCATTTTAGGCACGCGTAAAGTCTCCCATCGTAGACGTCAGCACAATTGCAAATGGCGCCTTTCTTTACCTAATGCGTCTTATTAAAAGGCTATCAGACATCTACTACCCTCTACTAGCAACGCATACAATCAATAACTCCATTTTTCTTCTCTTTTTTTTATTTCCCCTGTTTGCACCGTACCACGTCACTCGCACCCATACATTCCTTTACAATAAATGGTTGTTAAATATTCTGTATATATCCTTAAGGTATCCGACTACGTTCGTAACTATGATTTTAAAAAAGCGCATAAATGGATAATTTTCATGATATTTAGTGTCACTTAGATTAGAATACATATATAAAATTGTTTTAAGGATATTTTGACAAAAAAAAAATTATTTAAATACAATATTTTATCAAAAAATTAACTTAGAACAACCTTTTTTCCAAATGTTCTCCTTTTGTAAAAAATGCTTCTATTGTATTAATATTTTGTCTGTCTATAGCTCAAAAGTCTGTACAGAGGCCCAACTACAATTTTTGAAAAATTCAATTTATTTTCAGAGTTACAACCATTTGAAATAATTATAGGCGTCTTTTCTTAAAATTTTTCCCATCTGTTTTTATAAAAAAATGTGTGACGTTTTCGCGTCCTTCCGCTTACATAACTCCTATGTTCTTTGACGGCCACGATTAATGGCAAAACTTTCCAACCCAATACCAAAAAGATAACAAAGATAATATGTAATGAGATATACTATAAAAAAGGGTAGAAGCTTTGATGATAAGATATAGCGCGGGAAGCTTAGAGATAGTAGTGTGGAATCATTCTGATCGTTAGTGCGGCAAGTTTAAAAGATAGCTTAGTGTGTAATCTTGTAGATCAAGAGTTAGCAGTCGATAGATTTGGAAAGAATAGAAGTCTTATATATAAAAGTTGGAATCTTCTTATACAAAGTGAATTTATAGCTATCTCTCTTTAGGTAAAGGAAGAGGATCTGCAAAGGTAATATTTGATATAGGTAGTTAGTTGAATCGGTTTGATTACTTATGTAGATAAAGGATCTAGTTGCGTGATCTGACTTAAATACACGGTTTTTAATTGGTGAACTCTCACTTTTAATTAAAATTGTCAAATTAGAATTTAAGTAATATAAGTTATTCTTAATAAAAGTTGTATTAGAACTACTATGTCTCATCATTTTGATAATCCCACACCTCTAGCTTACAGGAACCGGCACGACATGTCATCACAGGATAGCTATGTCGCACTGATAAACTCACTTCCAAGTTAGGCATTTCAAAATTCTAGTTCAGCCTCTGTCAAGGTGACACAGCTGAATACGGCAAAATATTAATACATAGAAGCATTTTTTACAAACGAGAACATTTGGAAAAAAGGTTATTCTAAGCTACTTTTTGCAGAAATATTGTATTTAATTAATTTTTTTGTCATAATGTCCTTAAAATAATTTTATACATGTATTCTAATCTAAGTGACAGTAAATATCATCAATATTATCCATTTACACGATTTTTCAAAATCACGGTTCTGAACGTGCTCGGATATCTTAAAATTTGTACCATGACTTTGGAATCTCACTGTATCTGTTGACTCTGGACACTGATAACAAGGCTCAGAGTCCTATGCCAAGATATGTTGGTAATTCAAAATATAATCCACACAGATATAACTTAAACTAACACTAACAACATCTTACTGCTCATGATTTGACCATGATTCAAAATTATGAAGTCTGTCGACAAAAGCCTTGGAGTAGCTGAAAAAAAAAAGTGCGAAGGTTATAATCACTCGCTCACTCAATAATAAAGGAGTATAAGATTAGTGTGCTAGTTACATCTATTATTCTATGCCTATTCGAAAATCAAATACATTAACAATTTCATTTTTAAATTTTCCCTACATTTATTGTTTTCAATATAACAAGTAAAACATAACAAAAAAAGAAGTCAATTCCATCTTAGGTCAACAAAGAAGAATTTTATATTTTATAGTTACTTTTTACTAAGTAATTTAAATTAATATAAATATGTTTATACAAATAATCAACAGAATTACACTGTATTAAGCGGCTAATTAGAAAGCAATTTTCCTTGCAATTGTTTAGTTTCCTTTCTATATAGGGTGTTGGACAATTATTTTTGTTTCTTACTATTTATTCATAAATTAAATATATTTATTCCAATAAAATAGTATATAGTAAAAATAAATCACATTCTTAGAAATTAGACCACTCTAGGAGGGATCCCAACCTTCGAATTTTCTATTACATGTCCAGCGCGCTATTCATTACACTACAGGATCACAACCAGCGATTTTCCTTTTTATGTATACAGTTGTACTATTATTTTTGTTTGTAAATACATATTCATTAATTGCATTTAATAAATTAATATTTGAAAAAACTGTATTAACATCAAGTGTCATCCACTACAAATTTTTTTAAAAAAATGTTTTGAACTTGAGAGGATAAATAAAAAGTATTTTATTAACTATTGAAAATTTGTGAACAAGATATATAAATATTGTTACGTAGATCCGAGGGTTCGAGGATTTTATGCAAAACAATCACAAAGAAAATAAACAGCTCTTTAAGAGTGATGCAAATTTATTATCAAAAATCCAATTCTTTAAATACAGGATTAAGCAGCAATATTCACAGAGTAAATCTCCGAAGGTCTTCACACCTTCAACAGAAATCAAACACAATAACCAGTGCTTAAAAATACACGTAAGTAAAGATTATTCACAAGAACAGCCGAGCTAATCGCTACTCAAAACAATCCTCACTACTCGCTGGTTTAATCCAGACTCTCCGCCATCCTGGCAAGCATCTTATTTATAGGCGCGACAGAAACTTCCAGAAATATAGCCACTCGTGACATTAGTAGAGAGATCCACTACTTTCTAGAAGATTCCAGAGGGTTCCGAACTCGCCAACATGGGCGCCAATGACGCCAAATCGACCGCCAACTTGATCACCAAAAATGATGTCAACTTGGCTCTACCGCCAAGATTTCGCCAAGTTCTCATTGAATTGCCATTATAACGTAACGGGCGGCATTGCTTGTGAATGTTACAATTTTAACATGCAATTAACATAACATAGAGTAATATAAATGCATTAAACACTCAAATAGAAATTATTTACACTATTTATACAAAATTCGTAACACTATATATAGAGAGAGAGGGTGAACTAATAGTAGGAATTGAAAAATAACATGGGCAGAGCTTTTAGTTTCTTTTGACATTTTAAAATTTAATAAAAATCCTCATGTATAGGCAGCAAAATATTTCTCTTTGTCTCCCTTTTACGTAATTCCTTATTTATAACTTGAAGAATTTTTAAAAAGAATTATTGCAATAAATAATTTAATTCAATCAAGTAATTGAAGACATGTTCAAACAGAATATGAGGCATTTCCTTTCGATGATTCAGACTTCTTCCTATTAAAAATGGAACATCTATTATTAAAACTAATTAATTGTTGATGAACGCATTCAGACATGCTAATGAATCAGGATATCAGACATGTTAATGAAAAATTCTTCAAAGAAGATTTATTTTTACTTTGTGAGACACATTACTAAACCACAAGCTTTCTATGAAAAACTGCATTTTTAAAAATAATTTAAAATTATAGTTAATATAATGACCTTTGTTTAAAAATGAAAAAATCATGAACAATTTTAATTACTACTAGACTGATTTGAAATCATTGATAATGATTCTTTAGTATGAGGGTAAATTTCTAATTAACTAATTAATTCGCATACGTTAGTTACTTTTCAGAAAAGAAAAAAAAAATCCTTAAAGAATTTACAGTATCGGAATAAAATTAAGAATGATTCCCTTAGTCTTTTGATCTAAATTTTAAATCGAATTCAACCATTATTTCAAGAGTTTTTCGGAAAATAATACCATTCGGGGATATATATTAGAATAAGTTTTGAGCATTATGCATAATACTTTCTCAATTTTTGAATACCTTGTGATACTAAAATTCTATAATTAAAAAGACAGTCCCTTAGTTTTTCAATTGGCCTTCAATTTTTTCTAAGCTTTTTAAGTTAATTACAAAAGATTGTTGCTTAAGGTATCCGACTACGTTCGGAACCGTAATTTTAAAAAGCGCATAAATGGATACTTTTCAAGATATTTAGTGTCACTTAGATTAGAATACATGTATGAAATAGTTTTAAGGACATTGTGACAAAAAAAATTATTTAAATACAATATTTTGGCAAAAAATTAACTTAGGATAACCTTTTTTTCAAAATGTTCTCCTTTTGTGAAAATTTCTCCTATTATAGCAATATTTTGCCTGAATATAGCTGAAACCTCTCTACAGAGGCTTAATTAGTATTTTTGAAAAATTCACTTCATTTTCAGAGTTATCACCAATTGAAATAATTATTTGTGTTTTTTTTCTTAAAATTGCTCCCCTTTGTTGTCGTAAAATATGAATAAACCCACTCTTCTAAGTTATATATTAAAAATATTTTAGTTGAGCCTCTCTAGAGAGGTCTGAGCTATATACAGGCAAAATATTATTATAAAAGAAGCATTTTTCACGAAAGGAGAACATTTTGAAAAAAGATTATTCTAAGTTAATTTTTTGCCAAAATATTGTATTTAAATAATTTTTTTGTCAAAATGCCCTTAAAACAATTATATACATGTATTCTAATCTAACTGACACTAAATATCATGAAAATTATCCATTTATGCGTTTTTGCAAAATCACCGTTCTGAACTTAGTCAGATACCTTAATAAGTTTCCTTACGTGAGAGTTCCAAATGCATAGAAATTTTATAGCATGTTGAAATTAACTTTTTGTCGCAAAACTATTTCATTATTCATATTTTTTTAATACAATAATAATTTTTTTATTAAAGTTTTACTAGAACAGGAAAAAATCTCTTAATCATTACCAACAGTATAAAAAAAGTTAGACGTACAATTTTTTTATTTTCAAATGTTTGATTAAAACTCAGTGTTAAAAACTCAATTCTGAAAGCCCTTATAACTAAGACTCAAAATTTATAAAAATGTGAAATCTAAGCAAATTTTTTGCTGGAAAATCAGGTAGAAGCAAACGGTACCAACTATATACATATATGAATGCATGCCTTTTCGAAAGTTATACATTAATCATTTTTTTCATTGAAATATTAGGACATATTCCAGTCTTTATACAATTGCGATGAATATCGGGAAATTGTTAAATAAACGTGCAGTAAGTAAGTTACTTTTTGAATTCTACACTGGAGTTCAAAATTACGAGAATTTTCTGATATGGTCGATTATCTCTAGAATTATTGGACAAATCTTAATGAAATTTGTTATGTACGAAAGGTTGATATAATAAAAAATATAACTATTCAGTTGTTATAAAACCTACGCATGATCGTGCATAACACTCATCAGAATCGAAAAGTATGAAACACCAGTTGTGCAAAATATAACAGAAAATTTGGTTATTAAAGGTAATAGTCCCCTCTTAAGATATACAGACCTCGTACCATGATTTTATCCTGGAAATAAAGGAGTTTATGAGTTCCAGTAGCAATTAATCCCACTCGTTCAGCAACTCTGTTTTAAGACCTTGGATGGTTTTCGAAGGGGAGTTGATAGTTGCAAATGTCCTTCCTAAAGCATTCCAGGTATGCCCTATACCAGGGGTACTCGACCTTCTTTTCTGCTGGGTCGCGTACATATGTCAGTTATTTCACGCGGGCCAGAACATGAGGATACATGGGGGAGAAATGCTTTAAGACCAAGATAACATTGGAAATTTAAAATGTGGGAAATTGATCAAAATATTATATCTCCTGTTTTTCTTTAATTATTATTTTTGTTAATTTTTGTCACTAACACAAAATTGGCAGCAATTAAGAAACACTCTTTCACAATTTTTGCATCTCAGCAAATGGTTTCATATGATTACCAATAGTATAGCAAACTTCATAAGATATGTCTTTGTTACCGAAGTGATATAACCACTGACAAAACATTTTGTTGCTGTTGCAAAGAGTATTCAAGAAAACCTATTCATCACCTTTGAAAGAGATCTTCGAGGAAAAGGGTCATCGCATGATTCCAGTTTATTGGTATTTTTTAAATACAGCACTTTCGTGACGAATAAAACAATTACTGATCCCCCATATTAGTTTTTCACTACAAAATAATCAACCGACCAATCGTTTTGAAACGATATATTTCCTTCGAATATTTTTCACTTGCAATATATGAAAGATAGTTAAAAATGATTTCCCTTAAAATTGTCGTTACTCTACTGTTGTCTGTTATTACTAACCGTAACCTTTCCAAATAGAATAACGAATACCAATTCCCACCCGTACGACACTAACAGCAAAAAGCAAAATTGATATCATATTTGATTTCTTGACAAAAAATTTCCCCATATTTCTTATGCAATGTTCTCCACTGCTGTAATAGTCTATTTCTCGAACATTGGCGGGCAATTAGAAGGTCCTTGGCTCTTTCCATATGAAAGTAAGGCAAGAATTACTGGTTAGGTTTAACCAGAACTCATCACTGAAAAGTAGGTGACTGATTCATCCATGCTCCAAACTGTGTGGTATATGCTCCATTTAAAATGGGCTCTCCTGTTCACAGAACTGTAAGGGACTCAATCAACATGTCCACTTAGCAAATAACCCTCTCTCATAAAGTCTTCTGGAAGATTTGATCGTGGAACTCATGTTCCTATGGCTGCATACAGCTCACAAGAGTTAAATAATCTCATATAATATTGTGCTTCTAAATTTCTTGAAATATCACACAATAGCTTGTTATTTTTAATATAATTTATATGGCCTAGTAAAAAACATTTATTATTCACTTTACTCCCTGATGTAGCAATTTTAAAATACAGTGTAACTGTTGTTAAATTCCACATTCAAAGGATTAGGAAAGCTTAACTGATTTATGACACAAAGGGGAGGGGTCAAACATTGCTAAAATTTTCTTAATTACTCAAAAACAGATCTTTTGAATATCACTCATGAAATCAATAAAATAGAAAAAATTGTAAATATTTTTAACAGCTTTCATATTCCTAAGAAGTATGGAATTCAAAATTCCCTCACAAAACACTGTTATTTTCACTCAACCCGAAACTAAAATTTAGGCAATTGCAATCTATATTTGAAAACCATGTCTTTGCATATTACTTTAAATTATAGCTTTGTTCGGAATTTCAAAAATTTCGCAATTCGATGCAACTGTAAAACACACTTATTAGCGTAACAAGAAAGAAAAAAAAGAGTCATAGGATTTAATAGTGGCAGAAAGAAAAATATGGATCCAGAATCAAAATATCCATCATTGCTGGAAAGCACTATACGTAGTAAAAGCAAAACGTCATAGCTTTACCGTTAAAAAATTGAATCGTTAAAAAAATGTAAGATCTTCTAGAGTGGGTTGAAAAGATAGGAAAAAAAAAAAAAAACTACATGTGCTAAAAATGCCGTAAGCAACGAAAATAAGCGTATAAAAAATAGCAATTCGAGAAAATTGTAACTCAACTTCTCTTTTCAAGGTTAATAAAAAATAATATTTTTTATTCAACTTTTTACAAGCGACCTGTATTTTTCATTACTTTTTTCGTGTAAAGAATGATTTCGTGTGTTATGAGATACTGCATTTGCAAACTAATGAAAAATTAGATTTTTTTTACAAGTTATAAAAAATTCTAAATATTTTACTTGAATATATATCAAAAGTAGGAGTATTATATATCCACTTTGCAGGTGTAAACAAAAACTCGCTTCCTGTACTTTCGAATTATGTACACGCATATTTAATCCTTATCCTTATTTATAAGCATCCTTATTTAACAAAGATAAAGTGCTGTTGCTTACGTAAAAATTAAAATATCCTTATCATGAAGGTTATTTCAAAAAGGAGCACCAAAGTAACACATCAAAATTGAAAAATTGAGAATTTGCTCATAACCTTTTGTACAGAGTCTTCGTTTATGTAATTTCTTGTAAATTTGTACCCATTTTAGTAATAATAATTTCTCTTTTCCTCTTCTTCATTTTAGCATTTTTTTTTCTTAAAATGTACTAAATAAATCTAAAAAGGATAAAATAATTTCCATATCTAACCATTTTTTAAAAAAATATCTTCGCAAGTAGTCGGATACCTTAAGAAAATATTTCCTTACCTTGAATGGGTCTTATCGAGCCATTTCCGCAATTTATTTCATGATAGCTCCCATGGAACATTATGAAACACGATTTCTAAAATATTTCTCAAATAGATAAATTCATTTATCTTATAGCTTTTTCAGCTTGTAATAGAGCCGTAAAACTAATATCCTTTTGGAAAATACAAATTAATATACTACCTCCATGTCAGAATTTCGAATTCGGCCCGATAGATTGCATCTGGATAAAACGTACAAATTGCCCATCCTACTTTTTTGCAAAATTTTTAATCTATATTCTTCTGTATCATGCATGTTAGAATATTTGATTTTTTTAAATATATTTTTGTAACACTATTTATTCAGTTTAAGGTTTTCGAACACGTTTAGAATACTTTTTTCTTTCAAAAAATAGCATACTAAAACACTATAAATGCTTTTTTTAGAAATCAAAATCAATATATTCTAATATTTAACTTGGAATATTTTAACAAATTACATCAACATTTTACAAAATCACACACACACAATTAAAAGTGAAATTTTAGCAATATTTTGGAAAAACTTCAAAGCAGTTAGCGAAAAAAATAATTAATTTATGTCAGTAAAATTATTACTAAATCAAACTAGATGCAATTATCTAGAAAATAGACTTTAAAATTTTCATGTTTCATCAAAATTTAAAAAGTTTAGAGCTGGTCGAATAAATGTTATAAGAAATGTGACTTTCTTTATGAGAGCATAATTTAAATAACAGGACATAACTCCAAAAATATTCACACAATAAGAAATACGTTCGTATATTCTCGAAAAAATAATACAATTATAATATTTAAAAGTTTTATAGAAATACATTCATAATATTTGGAAGTTATTAGACTCGCCATGATAGATTTTGAAAAATCTTAAATGCTCTCTTCTGGTATATTAAAACCCACCTACGACTTTTCTGATTTTATAAAATTGATTGTAACTTGATCTCTAAGTTACGTAGGACAGTGTTTATCAAACTTTCTATTCTTACGTTCCAATTTTTAACCATAATTTTCATCGCGCCTCCCCTCCATTCAATAACAATGTATTGAATTTAGTAACAATATTCTGTGACGTAAAGCTACAATACAACTTTAATTATAAACCGTACACATTATCAATATAAGTATTTAGTTTTGTATATAATTTTGTGACATGTCCACAGGGTCACTGGTAATTATTAAACTTGTTCATAACTTAGTACTGTTAAATTAATTTTGAAACACATTGTGTGCGCTACTGATATATTTGTAAGTGTATTATTTCAGTGTAAATGTGAATTTTATTTTTTATTATGTCAGAATGTATTTCGTTTTGCTTCCTTTCAGTAAATTAATATTTCTTTTAAAAATATAATCCTCTGTTTTAGATTTTTTGATACACTCGCGCCTCCCTTGTAGGGGTATCAACCTCCACAGTTTGAGAAACAATGAAGTAGAAACAAAACAAAGTATCTTTTGTAAAGCTCTATTCGATAAAATAAAAAAAAACGCAAAATATGAGTTTTGACTGAATTTGGCAATTTCAACGTGTTCGGATACTTTAAAACACTTTCAGGAAACGAGCTCCCATTCCATATATTCATCTGAACTTGCACTATATTGTTTCATTTTTGAATGCTTTTCTTACCGACATGTAGTTGTGAAACTTAAAAAAATTTAACTTTTAATTAAATTGTCTAAGGAGATATATTTTTTCGCTTTAAATAAATGTTTATGAAACAAAGTATTCCAAGCATGAATTTGTTTCTACTTTTTTCTCATATTTTTCATTTATCTTATTTCACGTATATTGTATGATCTTTCATATTTATGCAAAGTTTGAATTTTTCTACAAAAATGGAACCTTAAGACTTATTTTTCTGGCTTGTAGTCTGATAACAAAAACAAAAAAAAATAAATAAATAAAAAATAAAAAAAAAAAAATATTTAATTAAGTTTTTGTTTTGGGAATATGCTGAAAATTTCGTGACGGATATAAATATTTAAGAATTTTCTTCAAATGTTAATAGCAAACTAGATTTTACTATTTTAGTTTAAATAAACAAATGCGTCTGTACTGCATTTCGAAATGTTCGAATTTTTAAATGTGTGTGTTTTGAAAGTAAACAATTTTAATTATTCGTAATTAATATCATTTTTACAGGCATATTTTCATAATCTCTACGTTATGCACTATATATATAATCTATTCCACAAGGAGAGTAACACTTTTAACCCTCCGTGGCTTTTCTGAGCTCTGCTCGGGCAGGTGAAACGTACTATCTCGACTCATCCCAAGTGTAGCTTGGACACTGAGAAAATTTACACTGTGCCCACACACACAATCCATCTTCCCCATTTTTTTTTACGTGTGCTTTATATGGTTTCGAATAATTGAAAAGCACCACTCGGTTGAATTTTCTACTAAAAGAGGACATCCTTCTAGTGAACACTCCTCCCCCTTTACGCTTGTCTGAAAGACACTTTGTTGACTACATTCCCCCAGCGGGGAAGAAAAGTAATCCAACACCACAGTGTATTATTTGCTGAAAAAGAGACAGTAAAGAAAGAAGGTAAGAAGATAAACAAGATTCTAATGTTCACATTGCTATGCTGGATTACGTGCAGTACCGTGTTTTCGAATTTATCAAATCCGATCAAATTATGATTAATTATTTCAAAATCATTTATGTAAACGCAAAATATGTACATAATATTTGTTATTCAAAATAAAGGCAAGGCATTCTAGGCTCTATATTTATAGGTAAAGTGAATTGATTCGAGCATTTAACGATTTCTGCCATACAGAAAGCCAACTTTACAGGTAAAGGGCTCATTTATTTAGATAGACTTTGCCACGTCATTTTTTTAGGAAATCTTGTATACGAATAGTGCTATTATGTTTAAGAAGATATGTATGTTTAAAAATATAAGCAAAAACAAAACACTTTGTTTACATTTTTCGCCATTTAAAAGGGGCGTGGCCCAGTTTCAATGATTATTTAAGGCTGTTTTCGGTTAATGTTAAAGAATAGGACCCGAATTCGGAACATTTTTTCAGATATAAAAGAAATGAAAAATTAATAGTATATTCTGGCTTCACTATCCTTTAGAGCAGGAGTGTCCAACACGCAGCCCACCAGTACGTAAGTTAAGGCCCGCCGACTCTTTTTAAAAAAAAATTTAAATATCAGGTTTTAAAGCTTTTTTTTTAAATTTATTTACGGGGAAATTTATATATATATATATATATATATATATATATATATATATATATATATATAAATGTACAATGTATTTGCTTGTTAACTGTTCTTGTTTTAAAATAAATCATTTTGATAAAAGAAACGTCCTTTATATTAAAATAGATTTATATTTTATCAAACAGTTACGTTTGGTTTTACTACAATAAATTACTTTTTTAAGGTATCCGACTACGTTCGGAACCACGATTTTGCAAAAGCATTTAAATGTATAATATTTATGATATTTAGTGTCTCTTAGATTAAAAAATATATATAGAACTGTTTTAAGAAAAGTATTACAGTAAAAAAATATTGAAGTACAATATTTTGACAAAAAATGAACATAGAATGATCCATTTTCAAAATATTCTTTCGTGGAAAATGCATCTATTATAATAATATTTTGCCTGTATGTAGCTCAGACCTTATTCAGAGGCTAAAATATGAGTTTTGAAAAATTCACGTTATTTTCAGAGTTACAACCCATTGAAATAACTATCGGCGCTTTTTTCTTAAAATTTCTCCCCTCTGTTGTCGTAAAACATGAATAAACCCTTTTTTAAGTTATATGGTTCAAAAATTCTAGTTGAGCCTCTGTACAGAGGTCTGAGCTATATACAGACAAAATATTTTTATAATATAAGTATTTTTCGCAAAAGAAGAATATTTTGAAAATGGGTCATTCTATGTTCATTTTTTGTTAAAATATTTTACTTGAATAATTTTTATTGTAATACTATTCTTAAAACAGTTTTATATACATTTTCAAATCTAAGTAACACTAAATATCATAAATATTCATTTATAGGTTTTTTCAAAATCACGGTTCCGAACGTAGTCGGATACCTTAAAGGTAAAGTAGTACTTGAAAGAGAAGCATTTCTATGTGTTTCATTTGAAAGGTTAATAGGAATGATGTTATACATAAATAATTGGGGTTTTTTTAGCTTCACGAATAAGACATAAATATTAAACAGCCAGTAAGTATTTATTGTAGAGCCTTTCTCATTATCGGGCTTACGGTAAGTGGTAAACTCACAAGCAAAGTAAGTGCACTGATACTAGAGATGTGCTACATAAGCACATAAGTCTATTTAACGTAAAGAAAATAATTACATGAGATGCAACTTTGGACCCTAGATCTTTTGCTAGGCAGTCAAAGGTCCTGCGAATTCTGTAACAATTTTTAAATAATTGTTGATCTTGTAAATACAATTACATCTCTCCTCTTTAAAGGAAAAACTAAATAAAACTTATTTTTTACATCGACTAATACATTTGTGTCTAACCCTAACTCCATATTTGTTGTTTTCAATCATCGTCAACAGCTGTTCATATCATTGATTTGTAAAAATACGCCATACAGCAATATCCATTCAATTAATTACAATAATTCATAATTCTCTATAGCATAATCCATCATACTTCCTTTCTTCTGCTATAACTCTTAAGAATCTGAAGAGTTAATATAATTTCCATAACTTCTTTCTTATTTCCATTAACTGAAGCTTAAACGGAAGCACAATTAAAAAAAGTATAGAATAAAACTGCTCAAAACGGTATAATAAACTGCTCAAAGTTTCTGGAACTCAAGCAAGAAGAATGAAATTTTAAGGACTGATTTCATAGATAAAAGAGTAACGTAGAATAAACGAAGCATGATAACTTACCCATTCATATAATAAGAGTTCAAAATAACAAGGCTTTATCTTGGCTGCCACTGAAGTACCGACTTCTTGCTAAATGACTAGAATTATTTTTCAATAGTTAGTTTCTTGTGAGAAAGAATCCAGAGAAAAAGCTATACCAACACATAAATTCCGGGACAAGTCAAGATCTGACTTTGGTCAAGGTTTGTGAAAAGCAGGCAGATTTCTCATGCCAGTCACTAACTTTCAAGTCGACTAACACGAAGGGTAACAAAGGACTAATGGTTGAATTGTAATCTCGGCTAAGTCTAACATAAACCAATATGCATCTTGTGATTTCCTGTGAATGCGTGGCATACGTTTGAAAGAAACAAAAAGGCGAAACCTAAGTTTCGCTTACAAACCACTCCAGAGTACTACCTAGATCTCGAACCTAAAAACAAGGGACACATTTTGAGACCATTGTAACATATCGTTCTGTATACTTTTCAACGTAGTCTTCACACAAGTGAACAGCTTTTGAAGTAACATGGACATGCCTTAAGGTATCCGACTACGTTCGGGCCCGTGATTTTAAAAAAACGCATAAATGGATAATTTTTATGATATTAAGTGTCACTTAGATTAAAATACATGTACAAAAATATTTTAAGGACATTTTGACAAAACAATTATTTAAATACAATATTTCGGCAAAAAATGAACCTAGAACAACCTTTTTTCAAAATGTTCTCCTTTTGTGAAAAAAGCTTCTATTATGACAATATTTTGCCTATATATAGCTCAAACCTCTGTACAGAGGCTCAACTAATATTTTTGAAAAATTCATATTATTTTCAGAGTTACAACCCATTGAAATAATGATCGGCGTTTATTACTTAAAATGTCTCCCCTCTGTTGTCGTAAAACATGGATAAAACCATTTCTAAGTTATATATTTCAGAAATTCTAGTTGAGCCTCTGTAGAGAGATCTGAGCTATATACAGGCAAAATATTATTATAATAGAAGCATTTTTCACTAAAGGAGAAATTTTTGAAAATGTCATTCTATGTTCATTTTTGTCGTTGTACTTAAATAATTTTTTATTCTAAGGCTATTCTTAAAATAATTTTATATACATTTTCTAATCTAAGTGACACTAAATATCACAAATATTATCCATTTATACGCTTTTGCAAAATCACGGTTCTGAACATAGTCAGATACCTTAAAGTTTTATGTGACAATGTATGGAGATAGTTCAACAAATGATTACTTTTTTTTCTTACATTTGAAAAAAGACTAAAAATTAAAAGGTATATGCCCTTTTGTTCAAGTAAATTCTTTTTTTACAGTGATTGCAAAACTATCAAAGATAATCCTTTAAAATAATTGTAAAAAGCTGCTTATGAGCTTTTCAGAAATAAACAAGAGATAATATCAAGGTTGCACCTTAAAACAACGTTAGAGCTATTGGCCACAGATCTCGTAATTTTGAGCCATGATCATGTGATAATGACGACACCTGGAATGACGTATCCTCTTCAGACTTCTACACTTAACCAAGGAGAGAATTTTGAGCCTCGACATATTTAACGCGGTACTCTAAACCAGTGTTCTCCATCCCCCGGTGCGAGGATCAAATACTACCGGTCATTAGAAACATTAAGTTATTTCTCTTTTACTTAATCTGGTATATTTTTCTTGGGATTGGGATACTTTTTATGAAAATCACCTTATAATCCTTGTTAAGGTATCCGACTAGATTGAAAAAGTGCTTTTTAGGTGTTTGATGTTGTTTAAATATTGGGGGAAAAAAAAAAGGTTAGAGGAAGAAGGATTAATACAAAAAAAACTAGAAATTTTTTTAAGTTCTTTTTATGGGTTTACATTATCTAACTAATAAAAATATTTTTTAATTCTTTTTTTAAGAATGAACTTTTCATGATAATTTGTGCAAAAAAAGGGGATATCTTCTAATAACCAACCAAATGCCCCTGAAATTTATAAATATATTGAAATGGGACCTTCAGAGTGTAAAAAAACCGAATGTTCTAAGACAGCTACATTGAATCACATTTTACAGCCATTTTAGTTTAAAAACATGCAAAAATTTTGAAAAAAAAACATGACCATAAAATTTAAATGTCAAAAAAAATATTTTTTTCCCCACAAAATATTTTTACCCCGGGTTTGTGACACTTCAGAGGGATCAAGAAGTGTATCAATGACGTTAAAATTGTTTTAATGTGCAATTAATTTTTTATCACGTTTTAGTAATTTAAAAAATTTTTGCAAAATTTTTACAAAAAATATTTTTTATTTCAAAATAAGGGGGAATATGTTAATTATTAAAAAGTTATGACTTTTAAGCCTATTTATGCCCCCAAAAAATAAAAAAAATTATTAAAAAAATAAATTTTTGGGAAATTTTATCCCCGGGACCTACCCGGGATACCAAAAAAATCATTTTTTGGGTAGCTTTGGTTTTCCCTTTTTTGGTGTAGCTATATTTTTTTTCCCCTAAAGCCCCATTAAATAAAAATTTAAAATTTAAAAAATTATTAAATAAAAAAACAATTTTAAAAATTAAAAATCAACGTCCTCCCCCACGGGCCGCGGTAAAATTAACAAACGTTGGCGGGTCCACAGTGATAAAAAAGTTGGGGAACACTGCTCTAAGCGGCGAGACTATAAAGACAATGAGACTGAAACTCATGATTCACCGGTAGCGAGACTGTGACCATGACCACTAGGCTCTCTCTCTCTCTACTAACACGGTGATAAATAATATCCTAAATACAAATTTGTAGGAAAATTTTTTTTAGTGTTTTGACGTTGATCGGGTTCGGGGGACTTTATGCAAAAACCCGTCTCAAAGAAGAAAAAAAAGGATTTTTTAAACGATGAGAATTTATTGTTAAGAATCCAACCCGAAACACAGGATTCAGCAGCAATATTCGTAGAATAAACCAAAAAAGGGTTTTTACACCTTCAAACACTCAGACACAATGAACAGTGTTAAAAAAAATTAAAGAAAAAGATTATCACAAAACATAGCCGGGGGAACGGATTCCGGGGCCCAAATCAAGTTTTTTTAGTCCAGTCATAACGATACTCACTAATCGCTGGTTGAAGCGAGATATCTCCCATTCGGCAAGCTTCTATTTATTATTTTGGGCCCGAAAACGTTTAAAAAAACCGCTTTTCATCATAGCGGGGAAATTGGTGGGTTTTCCAAAGGGGTTCTGAAGAATCCAGATGGTCCCGAACTCGTCAGCATAGTTGCCAAATTAGCCGAAAACTCGGTTACCCAAAAATGATGCCAAGTTGGCTCTATCGACAAGATTTCACCCATATCTCATTGAATCGCCACTATGCCGTAAGGAACGACGTTGCTTGTGAATATTACAATTTTAAAGTAAATTAAATATAATTCAGAGTAAGACACAGGCATTTAACATTCAAATGCAAATTATTTACAATATTTTGCACAAATTTCGTAACAGTATGTTTGAGATTTGTTACCAGTTAGTTGGAGATAACAAATAAAATATAGCTACTGATATAAACACATATGTTATAAATGTAGATGGCACTGTGTCATTTTACGGCATAGTTAAAATTTTAATTACATATTTAAAAGGCAAAAATAGTTCTGATATTTGGAAGTCTCGTGGTTGCCCTTCTCAATTAATACTGAAGTACATAACAAAAAGCCTAGAAAAGTTTTGTAGATTGCGTCTTTTACCGAAGAATGACGTTAATTAATCGGTTTAAAATTTTACTTCTTATGAAAACATATTAAGCATGTACTCTATTGTTAAACTATTTAATCAATATTTAACTGTGGAATTTTCAGTAACAGCTGTAAGTCATTAATAATGTTATCAGTAACGGTGTAAATATTTCTCTACTTTTTTCAACAAACAATTAATATTATCTGTGACAGTACAGATGATCCCTTAAGGGACTCAAACATTAGCATTCTTCTACATAACATCTCATCAGAACACTTTCTTACATGTATTTTAATCAATTAAAATAAAGTTGGTTTGTTTTTCCTTTTCAAAACACATTTTAACTCAAAAAATTATTTATGTGAAACTTTTTATCACGTAAAAAGCGAAATTATGAAATTCAATTACATGCGAAAATTGAATTTACACATTATTGTATTTTGTGGACACATTATTTTTTAAATATGAAAAAAAATGTGTTATGGTTTTTAAGCGTTTAAATATTTTTTTTTTAATTAACCCATATTGTTGTTTTGTTGTTGCTCATGCCACCTGTCTGACGTAGTCAGATCGAGGCCTCACAAAATTCATCGTGGCAATGGGCTAGATGTACGCCTGTCGTTGGCCTTAGCCTTGAGCACCATACAGGTGGCAGTACGATTTAGCTCGGTGAAATTCCCGAAGGGACGATCTATATTTATTGTACCATTCATAAATATGGATTTAACGGGCTGTGATTTGTAAGAATTAGTTAAATGCTCTTCTAGTAGGTGCTAGTAATGTTTATTAAAAATTATGTGGCAAAATTCGAATACTGATTAAAAATCAATTTAAACAATAGAATATTTTATTCACATACGATTAAAATATTGTTACGTAGATCCGGGTTCGTAGATTTTATGCAAACAATCACAAAAAAAAAATAAACAGTCCTTTAAGAGCGATGCGAATTTATTATCAATATTCCAATCCTTTAAATACATGATTAAGCAGCAATATTCTCAGAGTAAATCTCCGAAGGTCTTCACACCTTCAAACTCACTCAAATACAATTGTTAGTGTTTAAACATACACGTATGTAAAATATTATTCACAAACATAGGCAAGCTAATCGCTAGTCAAAACAAACCTCACTCTTGGCTGGTTAAAATCAGACTGACTTTTTGCGGCTCGTGTCATCGAGAGTGATGTTAATGGAGATATCCATTACTTTCTAGAAGAATCCAGAGGGTTCCGAACTCGCCAACATGATCGGCAATGACTCCAAAACGGTCGCCAAATTCGCCAAAAAGATGCCAACTTGGCTCTACCGCTAAGATTTCTCCAAGTTATCGTTGAACCGCCTTTATAACGTAAAAAGCGGCATTGCTTATATAAATAGTACAATTTTAACATTAAATAAATATAACAAAGAGTGATATAAATGCTTTAAACACCCAAATACAAATTATTTACATTATTTACACAAAATTCGCAACCCTATTGTCTAAATCATATTGACTCAGTTCTTTACGGAAAGAAACTATTAATGGTATATTTTCAAATCTATGTTGTTGTTTATTGTAATTGATTGAAGCTGCGCACCGCTAGTAAGCCACATTAGGTTTTAACCCCTTCCCCCCTATACTCTTAAATTTATTACGATTTCTATATACCGCTTCAAAAAATTGTTCTATAGATCTCAGGAACAAGATACTCACTATCTTTTACATCAAGAATTTATTGATATAATGATAATTTCAAAATGTAAGCAAAATTAAAAAGAACAAGTAATGTAAAAAATAATGTAAGTCAATTCCTATTTAGGTCAACAAAGAAGCATTTTTTAGTTACTTTTTATTAAATAGCTACAGTTAATACAAATATGCATATACATAGGGCAGAATCACAATATTAAGTAACAAAATAGATAGCGATTTTCCGTGCAATTTTCTATTTACCTTTGTATGAAGGGTGTTGAACTGTTTTTTGAACTGTTGAACTGTTTTTTACTATTTATTCAATAATTAAATATAATTATTCTTATAAAATAGTATAGTAAAAAAGAAATCACATTGGCAAAAATTAGGCCACCCCAGGTGGGATTCGAGCCCACGCTCTTTGGATTAGGGGTCCAACACGCTATCTATAGTTCTACAGTGACACAGGGAACAATTCTCCTTTCTATATGTACAGTTGGACTATTATTTTTATTTGTTTCTATTTATTCATTTATTAATTTACTTAACGAATTGATATTTGGAAATTACACTTCGTTCCTCAATTAATATAAATGAGGTAATTTTACGAAGTAACACAAAGGGAAATATAAAAGTAATCATATACGAAAGCATATTTAAAAGAATGCTGTAAAGAAACAAGTAATATAAAAAAAATAGTTTTTAAGTAAATTTCTTCTTAGTTCAACAACGAAAATTTTTATTTTAGCTACTTTTTATTAAATAGTTACATTTTATATAAATATGTATATACGTTGTACAGAATCACAACATTAAGTGGTAATTAGTTTTTTAATTATCATTAAGGTATCGTATTGTCCTTTTCTGTTCAGTCCAACTAATTGCTTTAACACGTGAGAAAAAAACCTTTTCAAATTTTGACACAAGTCGCCAAAAGGGTCGCTAGGTCGCCAACTTGGCTGTATTTGTAAATATTCAAATAATTAGTTTTAATCCATTACTTTTTACTATGTATAATTAAATTATTGTATTATCATCCAAAATGATCCTGTATATAAAATTTCAGCTCAATTCAGCGCTTTAAAATGTATTTTATGAACGATTGAAAATTCCACCAAGATAAATAAATAAATATACAAATATATAAATAAATAAATATATACACAGTGCGAGCTAATAGTAGGAATTTAAAAAATTAAAATGGTGTATGCTGCTCAATTTTTAAAGAGGATAGTCTCAAAAATACTCATCATGGAAAGTGTTTTCTAAATGAAGAACAAGAGTATTAAAATATTTCTATGTTCTTGTTTTATAGCAAATACACTCAGTAAATAGTACCTAAAGATTTTTTTAATAGAATTGAAAGAAAGCTTGTAACAATCAGCGAGGTCTATTCTCTCTAACTCAGTTGTTTTCCATCCAACCTAATCGACATTTTTAGATAGAACAATTCCTCTCCACAAAACAAATGTTACTACTAGCAAGCATTTAAATAGTAATGTAGAGAATATATATATATGTGGTTACACACAATATATAGACCCTATAATATTTTGAATTATACACGCTTATTCCTGAATTATCGTCCTGAATTTATCATTTTGGTCATTAGAAATTATTAGAAGATTTCTTCAGGGAAAGGTTCTGAGGCTGCATGTCATTAAAGATAGGTACCTATTATTTATCACTAGATTATTGTCTGGTCTACATTTTAAGTAATTAGGTTTAACGTTACATTCATTAAAGTGAATTAATGTATATATTTGTTGGTCATCATTTTAAATTTTACTTAATGATTTGCTTACCTCTACTGCGTTCAGTTCCTTTAGCGAACCTAAGCGATCAATGAGGTAATACATCTATCTCGAGGAGAAGTTATCACGACAAGCTAATATATTTTCTTGAAATTTCCTTGTCTTTAAGAAATGCATTTTCCTAAAACAGTCTTATTTAAACAACAATTCGTCTCAAATCCAAGATGATAATTTGAAAAGACATCAAATATGCTGACACCAGTAGTAAACCAGGGTAAAAATAAAACTAAGGTTGTTCTTGTCGTGTACTCCCCGAAGAGAAGAAATGAAAGTTGCCAGAGCCTGAGACAGGATAGACTTCTTTACGATAGATGGCGACACCACCTATCTCTACATCCACAATATTTAAGTATGGAACTGGAGGGGAGGAAAATATTTTCCAGCTCCCACAACCGTGGTTTCTGCTTTGACCACCGACATGACTTTCGGACCCACTGATTTAAAGAGTACGTACTCCGTGTGTACTCGGAAGGTGTTTGGGGTTACCTAGCATCAAACCCGTCCTTCCGGTCAGAAGTCCGATACTCTAACCTCTAGGTTATCCACCAAAGAAGAAAATTATTCACATATCCATCCAAAAATGTTCTGTACCAGTTCTAGTGAGATGTTATTTGATCAATCAATTACGAGTAATAACGACGCACCTCCAAAATGAGAGCTATTGGCAACGAACCTCATCATTCTTCGCCACAATCAAATAATACCTGGAGTTGTAACTCAGACTTCAGACTTCTACACCACCTGATGGCTTTGAGTCACGATATATTTAAGAGGCATCAAACTAACTACATTATGAATGTTCAGTAGAAATAGAGCTCGATCCAACTACTGTACAGAAATATCACCAAACACGAGTTCGGAAATTGCAAAGTCAATCACCGCTAACACTTTTCTGCTATGCAGAGCATTGTTAATAACAGTCAATAAAGCCACGAGTTCTAGATTACAAACATGGTTACAATAAGCAGTTAAAAAACATAAATATTGGATTTTGCGAAAATCACAAGTTCAAGCTAACACTTTTTTTTTATCTTGTTACAAACACTTTTTTCATTTTTAACCTATATTTACATTATAAAACGGTAAGAGGGATAAATTCCATAAAAAAAATCACCAAATACATCTCCATTTGAAAAACAAAACGTAGTAAAAAAGGGTTAAAAAAGAAGAAAAATCTTGCTTACTATAAATGTATCTGTTCATTGTATTTAGAAAAAAATAAAATTTCACAACATTTTTAGAGAATAGTTACAGTTATATCGGACCATACAAAAGGCATGGGAAAGAATTGATAATAGAATTTCTTTTATGTCACTTAAAAAGTTCTCTAAAATTTCATTGCAATAAAAGTATATTAACTCAGCTAGTTTTGAAAAAAAATCAGCAATATATTATGCTTTCTAGAACATTCCTTCTCTAAAAAAGGCACCATAGCAATGCTTTATTTAAAATGTTCTTCTTTTCTCAACAGTACTCTGTTCTGAAAACAGCATTTTTTAACATACTATTCATCGCAAAAAGGAAATAAAAATGGAAATAAATATCATCAAAAACATCGAATTCAAAAGTAAAACTGTGCAAAAGTAACAATAGGACAAAGAAGAAAGTTCTGCATATTCTAAAATGTATCCATCATAGTACTTAGTTAAAATATCTCTGCAACATTGCCAGTGAACTGTTAAGGAATGTATAAATATATATATATATATGTGTGTGTAGGATCACATACAAAAAGAGCTAAGGAGGGTAAGGAATGGAAAATTTGTTTTACCATTTTTAAAGTACGCTACAAGGTAAGAAAAATAAGTGAAAAAATAGTTTGAGGCTGTTGTAGCTCTAATTCCTCTTGCTTTTATAAAGTGCTTTTACCTTTTCCAATAAAATCATCCTTTTTCTCCAAATGTAAGAAGCGAAATATTATGTACTAAATGCCAATATGAATGTATAATATTCATGATACATATTTTTCCGCTACTCATATTATCCTTTTTCTTGTATTTCTTTAAAAAAAGTTTTACTAGATCTATGTGATATAAATAATACTATCATAAACAAAACATACTATTAAACAAGTAATATATAAACCAAAATTCTTTTTAAGTCAATTCCTACTTAGGAATTCCTCCTTTATTTTAACTACTTCTTATTAAATAGTTACAATTAATATAATTATGTATATACATAGGACAGAATCACAACATTAAGTGGTAATTAATTTTTTTTAGTTATCAGTAAAGTATCGTATTGTCATCCAAACCAATCGTGTATATAAAATTTCAGTTCAATTGAATGCTTTAAGACGTGAGAAAAAAAAACCTTTTCAAGTTTTGACAAAAGTCTCCAAAAGTGTCGTTAAGTCGCCAAAAATGATGCCAAAGTGACTGTATTTGTAATTCTTTAAATAATTAATTTTAATTAATTAAGTTTTATTAATTATAATTAAATTACTGTATTGTCATCCAAAATAACCATGTATATAAAATTTCAGCTCAATTGATTGCTTTAAAATGTATTTTATTAACAATTGAAAATTCCACGAAGATAAATAAATAAATATATAGAGAATGTGAGCTAATAGTAGAAATTGAATAAAAAGCCATTAAAATAACATTATATATATATATATATATATATATATATATATATATATATGTATATGTTACCTTTAAATTGTATAATTCATTTATTTAAAAGAAAATCTAGGTATTTCAAGAAATAACTAGGCAGTTAAAATATATAATTGATGAGAAACGTCATAGTTTACCTATTTATTCTATGAAATAAATAATGATAGACAGTTAAAGTAAAAATTAAACAATTTCAAAATTATTTTGTTAATTAATTAATCATAAATAGTAACATCTCTCAAAATATATATTTTATCTTTATTGGGGATGAAAAAATGATAAATAATAAGGAAAAGCAGATGATATTATTTATTACTGATCATATTTGATGAATTTAACTGTGAATTTAAGGGTAACTCAAAGCACTGTGTTAATTTAAATCTGACAAAGTCAACATTTATAACTGACCTGTTAAATATAAGTAATAAGTACACTAAAATAATTCGAATGTTAAGTTTTATTTTTAGGTTCATAGGAAATTGCAGAGGAGAAAAAAGGGAGGCCCTTTTTAATCCCCGGGAGATCAACCAGGGGATCACCTTAATCGGGAGTAACTACGGGAATTTTAAAAAAGGGATAAAAAAAGGTTTTAAAAAAGGAAAAACCATAGGGTTCTGCAAAAAGTGTAATAAAGGTTTAAATCCTTTCTTAGATCAAGATTTTTTTTGGGAGTTGGTGGTAGACTTATTAATAGTGATTTGAATTTTTTGAATAAAAATTTTCCCTATAATATTACCTTGAAACCCATAAATTAGCGAATTTAATTGTAGAATATTTTCCAAAATACTTTCATCTAGGTCACAGGCCTTATATATCAATGAGACAGAGTTTTTCCTTTAGGGAGAAATGTATGAGGAAAATAAAAATGATTGTCTTGTTTTTTTAAAGTGAAACCTATAACTTTGAACAAATAATGGGCAATTTCTAAAAAAAAGGTTGGGGGAAAATTTTCCCGTTGCAGTGACGTGGATTTTATTGACGTTTTGGATAAGAGAAAGAAAAAACGTAAAGGTAGTTTGTATAAAACATATGTTTCAATTTTTGTGTGTTTTGTCCTTAAAGCTGTACTTTTTAAATTATTTTGGGATTTCAACTCAGGCATTTTTGCCTCATTAAAAAAGATTTTTGCTAGAAGGGAAGCCCCTCTATATATAATATTTTCTGACAATGGTAAAACCATAGGAGCTAATGCCGAACTCATGAGATTGTAAATATGGTGATAAACCCGTTAAATTGTCTGGTTTCTTAGTAGATGTTAAATTTGGGAAATTTTCTCCCTCCCAGAGCCCCAAAATTTTTGGGGGTTATGGAAACTGGCGTAAAGGCTTAAATTCCATTTTAAACTTGAGGCAGGCAATTCTAGGTTTACTTATGAAGAGTTTTAACAAATTTTTACTCAAATTGAGGGGAAATTTTAACCCCTTCCCCCTTTTCAACGAATATAGATGATTTGTGGGTTTTGACCCCCGGGACACTTTTTTATTGGAAAACCAAACCCATTAGTGAACCAAATATAATACATTAGAAACTAATAGATTAAACATATATCAGAGATTAACAAAAAATTTTACAGTCTTTTGGAAAAGGTTGGTAATAATTACTTAAGTAATCTTAACAGAGATCTGGGAAATTTGAAAAAAATAACGCTAGAGGGGGGATTTTCCTTATTAAAAAGGGCTTAGCAGCAATAAATGGCTAATGGGCAGATTGATCGAAGTATTTCCTGGGAAAAGGGTAATAAATTAGGGTTGTAACAATCAAGACTCAAAAAGTGGTGTGGTGAAAAAACCTATTTCTAAAATTTGTATTTTGCCCATGAGAGAATGAATTTCTTTCTTTTGTGTTACAAAATTTTATTATTTTGTTTTTGTAATTAACCCTTTAGTATTGTGTGTATTTTTTTAAAGAATTATATATTTCTGAATTATAATTTTTTAATGGTGTTAAATTTTAATATAACAATATTGTAAAAAAAAAACTTATTGAATGTTGTAACATTGCAATGCCGGGGGGAATGTTTGCGCAAGCGCAACAGGGTGCCGAACCCGACGCCCACATTTCCGATGTAAATATAAATAGAAGTTACGAGAAATAAACTATACCAGTCCACTGTGTGTGCTTCATTGAGTCATGAATTGAGCTTTCGACGGAGTGAGTAAACAATATTGTTAACATTAATTAAACAGAAAGGGAAAAAATTTAATATGTTGCAGATATAATTTTATTTAAATATTATAAAAAAAAACATGTTGCTTCACAAAGACATTGTGTAAACTTTTTTCAAACAAAAATGTAAGAGAATCTTAATTTAAATTTTATGATATACCTTTATTTTACTTTGAAATATCTATTAGACCAAGAATTGCTGTTATGGCACTTTGAATTGCAACACATGTCACTTTTAAAAACCACACGGACGGATCTTTTTGCCCCCCTTCCTCTTGGGGAATCTTTTTTTAAAATTTTTGTTTATTTCACACCATCCCCCTCAAGAAAAAACCCTGAGATGCAAATTAGGTAGAGTATATAAAGTTAGAGTTCAATAATCGTAGGTCAGATGGAGCGGAGCATGTGAATGCAGTGTTACTATGGTAAGTATTAGAACTTAAGCATCTTGACTAAAGGATGGATTTTGGCTACTAGAATAAATTAAAGGATCATGGACTAATAGTATGGGGAAAAAAGCTAAACTAATCTGATTTCTCCTTATTCCTTGGGGGCACCTTCTCAAACGTCCCCCCTAGGGGGCGTGATAATTAAACGAGGGGAGCGAGTTTTTAAAAAGTCAAAAAAAAAGATTATTTCAAAAAATTATTTGTTTATTGAAAATAATAAAACTAAATATGTTCCCACATAATAAAATTAAAATTCACATTTACACTGACATAATACACTTATAAATGTATCAGTACTGCAGAATGTATATTTTTTAATTTATTTAACAATAAGGACAAGTTTTATTATTAACAGTGACCCATGGGCTTACCAAATTAACACTTATCTTGATAATTTGTACGGTTTATAATTAATTACTTTATATTGCCGATTTAAAGTTACGCGATTCGCTCCCCAATGCCACCGTTTTCCATGTAGGCACGCATATGTGATGTATAGGTGGGGCGAGCAATTCACGATAAGCAAATGCTCTGAAATAAGTAAATCCTTCCAAACACTGTAAAGCCATTTATTGCATTCTGGCCTTCGGTTTTTAGGGATAGCAGTGCACAAAAAAGATCGTAACAAAAAGACGTATATATACGTCGGGGCAATTAACGGCTTGACTGAGCGAGACGTTTATATATGCCGGTGATACTTAAGAGGTTAAAGTCGCATTGCAGCTTTTGCTTCAAAGTATAGTATCACTGAATTCATACATTTTTTAGAAGGGGGCGATAAAAACGGGGAAATAGGGTCAAACATTGAAAGTTTGAGAAGCACTGACTTAGGGTACTGGCTTTCTTTATATCACTCCAAGGGCTTAATTTTGTAGATTAATGTGTTGTAGAACATTACAATAGAATAAAAATAAATTAGATTTATCATGGAGAGTCTTGGTCTTGCATCGTTCCTTCCTACGGTTTTTTGTGCCAGATTGAGGAAGGACTTCGGGGGAAGACCATTAATCCTTTACTTTCACTTTTTTTTTACACCGAATTTTTTAAACCCCCTGTCCAGTGCGGAAACTTTGAGCTGTTGCAACAGTTCGAAAAGTTGCATGATATTCGGAATTTCTTCGATAGAAATTAATCCTCGCACACATTTACTGAACTGAGATCTGAAGTGCAATTGTTTTATTCGGCCATTACTTGTTCCTAATCGGAAAACTCATTCCCCAAAGCAGCAATAAGAGGTTCAAAAATGTCTAAAAGTAGATAGAACCAGTTTAAAGAGCTTTCAAATACCGATATTCATATATTTTAACGATCACACAGGTAATCGTTATTTTATAGAATCGTAGAATTCAATAATGTTATATACTTTCTACTTTTAAACTTTCCTTTTGAAAAAACGGTTTTCACGCGGCAAAAATTTTGAAATGGTTCCGATTGTTTTATGTTTTTAAAAATATGTTTTTTATTGTTATAAAGTTTTATTTTGAAAAAAAAATTCTCCATAAGTTTTCGATTATATTGTAAAATTTTAGAATATTTATTTCATTAAAGTGGCTGTTGGAAGGTTTCCCCTTTTGGGGAAAAAAAAGGGGGTTTTTTAAAAATTTTTTGGGATTTTTTTTTTTGGGGTTTGGTATAAATCGGGGTTTTTTTGGGGGTAAAATTTCTACCCTTACCCCACCCAGATTTATAAGGAAAGAATTGATTACCTTAGCTAGCGATAAAAAAAAACCAATATATTATGGGGAATTTCCCCCCTTTGGGGTTTTCCCCTTCCCTTTAGGATTTCAGCTTGAGCAAAGGTGGGGGAATCGAAGAGCTAGGAGCTGACTTTGATCTTAATTTGACTTTTTAAGATTTTTAAAATTTAAAACATCTAACAGATTAATAATAAAAATTAAAAATTGAGAGAATTTTGGGGAAAAATTTTAAACACACAATATAAAAAAAATATATATATATATATATTTAATATATATATATATTATATATTATATATATATATATACAAAAACTAGTTTAAAAACTTGGCAAAAAATTTGGGTTTATTGCCAAAACCCAAAAAAAATCATCTGGGGAGCATGAAATTCTGAAATGAGGGAGAGTATTATGTACGAAAAGGATGACGAAAGCATCGGCGCTGAAAAAAAATACAACGCATACGGTTTTGGAATCAAACAAAACAAGCTTTATTGAACCCCATAGTATCGTGACTCATGATTGTCTATCCCAAAAGGGGGAAAAACAACAAACAGATGTTCCTTAATATAGTATATGCCCCCCCCCTTTACTACAATGGTTTCTTTGCACCGCCCCCGCATACTCAGAACCAGCTGGTGCAACATTTCTTGAGGTAGGGTCCAATTCCCCAATCAACATCTGTTTGAGTTGTTTGGGTTTTACTCCCGGGTGATGTGAACGTGTGGCAATACGTTTTCCCCCCAAACACGCACACATGTTCGATGGAATTTTTAAAACTGGGAAGACGCTTTTGGGCCCAAACCATTGGTGATATCTTCACTTTCCAGCAGCTCCCCCCAACAGCAAGGTGCGATGTGGCAGTGCATTGTCATCCATAAAGTTGGGTTTTGGGGGCCCAAAGGCACCTCGGAAAAGATGCAGATGGGGGAAAAAGTACCTCCCTCACAATAGCGATCCCCGGTTTCAGATCCCCTGTCGAAAATGGGAAACCTTTAGTTCCGCCGTTCAGCAAAAATGCCCAAACCCCGGCAAGAACCCAGGACCACCGGAACGATGTTTTTTCCTTGATGTTACCGAGATTTCCGGGTCCTGATTTTCTCCAAATTAAAACGCGTTGGGGAATCGCTTCGGTACTGAACCGACTCTCATCCGTAAAAAAGAACACTAATCCCCTTGATCAGTTGTCCAGTTTTTTTGCTCTCTGTCCCCCCTGTAAAAAGGGGCTTCGGTGGCCATCTTTCAACGGGAGGCAGCGTTCAGGACGGCGGGTGAACGGGCCCCCTTTTGGAAGGCGTCTGGCCACACTAAACCGCTACCGTCGACCTGTTGCTGTACAGGTTTCCGAGCAATGGCGCTTGCTGACTGCTGTCGAACTTTTCGCCTGCGGATGATATATCGTCACCCCCGCAGTTGTCGCCCCGGGGCGGCCACCCCAAACCCTTTTAACAGCTGTCCCTTTGGTTTGGAACGCTTTCCCAAGGGGCGAAACCAAATTTTTTTCATTCGAACTCTGCAGCTACACGGTGACAGTACGCCCCCCCCTCCAGCTTTCCGATCATTTTTTCCCCGTGGAATCACCAGATGATTTCTTCAGCCATATTTCACGAACTGACCACTGGGACTTGCAGGAATATGTTGATTTGCGTCTTCTCCCTTTCATTTACTGTTGAGCAGCGCGCGCCCACATCACGCGTTTTGGGACGTTTACTCGCCCGACGTTTTGTTCCTTTTTTGCTACGCATGACGTTTCTACTGACTTACGTGTTCCCTCTACTGATCTCCAGACCTCCTTTTCTGCAATTTCATGGCTATCAAATAAATTCTTACATTGTTGCTTAAGTTTTGCACACCAGTGTATATATATATATATATATATATATATTATCGAAATAATGTAACCCGGACCACTATCAATAACTAACTCGCCTAAACTCAATTTCAATACTCTCCCAGATCCTAATATTAAATAGTCACTCCTACCTTAATTTCGATCGACCAACCCAATCTTATTAGAAGTTGCGTATTTACTGGAGTGCAATGGTATTCACCTTGACCTAATGGCTCTATGTCAGGAATAACTTCTGTTGGCTGACACTTAGTCTTTCTAAAACCTATTCACGCTTGAATCCATTGATTATCATAACATTCCTCAAATTCACACTCCGCTTACTCTAACTTCTGATGTTTAAAAACTTTCTAATTTGCATATTTTCTTCACGCTTCACTTCTTGGGTTTGATTGGAAAAGAGTTGCCATTAATTCTGACCCTAAAGAACCCAAAGGATATGTTAATGAAAAGACACGTGAGCCCGTCACAATTATTATCCTCTTATATTGAACAAATTAATTCTTTCTATAGGAAGAAAATCAGGAGTGATATAACGTATCCCTCAATTCTATGTAAATAAGCACCCGGAATCCTAACCACTTAACTTTCAGTAACGTTATCCTGTGAATCTCAATTTTCCTTAATTTCTTTGACTCACTAAACCCTTTCTATAATCCCACTTCTAAGTTTAAATCCTTACCATCAGCTCACGGCATTCAGCATCTCAGCTTCCTTTCTCCTTCCTCTTCGCGATTACAAAACCTACACTCCATATCTACTAACTAATCTGAATATCACGGTTTGTTGAGAGGATTGGCTGTGAAATACCTCAATGCTGGCCCGAAAGATTACCCAAGAGGATTAGTAGGAAAAGCCCGATCACACTACTAACTTGGTAATATTATAAATTTTGTATTTCCTGTTATATTTAGTATTTTTAACAGCAGTAAAAGAAAAAAGTGTATGATATACATTACAGTAATGATTTCCGATGAAAAAAACTGATTCAATTTCAATATTATCTAATCATGTATTACACATAAGATGTTTCCCAGAATTATTTTTAGAAATGAAATTGTATGTATTACTTAGATTTTGAAGTAAATATTTTCTTAAAAATAGATAAACTAACTGAACAGGAATAATGAACTACCTTAATTTATATCATTATAATGAAAATAATTAAATACGTGTTTACTGATGGAAGGTCATTTTTTAAAAAAAATGATTTCTACCATAATATATCGATATCTTTATAAATAAAATTTTACTAATGATGAAAAAAAAAGAATAATATCCTTACATTATTAAAATTAATTGGTTTATAAGATATAATGAGTATAAAATAAATCTTATTATTATTCTGAAGAAACTTTCCGTTAGGACGAATGCAATAGTATTATCGAATTTCTTGCCTAATTAAAATGTTTTAACTTATAGATAATGATATTCAAAGCGAAGAAAATATTAAAATTTCTATTGTTTCAATGGCGGAAACTAACTTAAAAAACCTCAGAACTGGCATTTATTTATTCATTAAGATTTTAATAAATAATCTCCAGATAAACTTATTTAAATTTTTGCCGTTTGTATTTAATGTTGAAAAAAAAGACAATGCCATACAAATTTTCAAAAACTTCAGATGTTTACTGCAAAATATTTTGAGTAGTGTCTTTTAGAATCATTGATTAAATTTTATTTTTCTCAATTTTCATTTCATTTTCAGTGATATTTAGATGCAAAATGATTCAAAAGAAATGTTTTATTCTTTTATTTTTATAATTTTTTCCATAGTACATTTTGTTAAAAAAGAACAATTTTTTTTATCTACTTTTTATTAAATATTTACAATTAATATAAATATGCAAAAACATAGAACAGAATCACAACATTAAGTGGTAATTCATTTTTATTAATTATCATTAAAGTATAGTATTTTCATCCAAATCAATCTTGTATATAAAATTTCAGTTCAACTGAATGCTTTAAACATGAGAAAAAATTTTTTGGGTTTTTGCCAATCCCAAAACAAATCCCTAAGCAACCTTGTATTTGAAATTTCAAAATAACTTTTTCAAAATTTTTTTAATTTTTAAAATATTTTTTTTTACCCAAAAATCAGTAAAAAAATTTACTCTTCCTTTTAAAAATTTTTTTTAAACGTTAAATTAAGGAAAATTAAATCTGAAATTGAACAATAAAAAATTTAAAAAATTAAAACCCTTGGGGTTTTACGGTCCAAGGGGTCGGGGGGAAACAAAAACCTCCCCAAAAATTTTAAATTTTTTTTTCCCTTTTTTATTTTTTAATTTTTTGGGGGCTCTTTTTGAAAATATTTTTAATTATTTTTTTAAATTTTTCAGAAGTACTTTTAAATAAAATTTTAAAATATTTAAAAAAATCAAAAAAAAAAATCAACTCCTCCCCTCACCCCAAAAATTAAAAACTTCCCGGTTTTCCCGAAAAAATTAAACTGTTATGAATATAAAATAATGTTTTTTAAAAATTATTAAAAACGATATTTCATTTTGTGGAAAAATTTTTTTTATTTTTTTCCCCCCAAACCCAAAAAAAAGGAAATTTATTTTTTTTATTAGTTTTTAAATAAAGTTATTTTGGTTTTTTGGGGTAAAAAAAAAAAATCCCTTTTTTTTTCCCCCCATTGTTTTGTTTTTTTTTTGTTATAAAATTCTAAAAATTTTTTTTAAGAAGGAAAATTTAGTTTTTGAACTAACCCTTTGCCAAAAATTTGATTGAAATAGGGGTTAAAAACCCCCTTTTTTTTTAAATTTTAACCCTTTTTTTTTAAAGATTTTAAAAAAACCCTTAAATATGAAGAAATTTAAAATTCCCCCGCAAAGTTTCCTTTTTTAAAAGTTTAAAAAAATTTTTTTTTCCCTTTAAAAATCTTTGAATATTCAAAATAACAATGCTATTAAAAACCCGGGGATTTACCAAAATTTAATTGTTTGAAAATTCGAAAAACATTTTTTTTGTTAAAAAAATTTTTTAAAAAAATGGGGGTTAAAATTTTTTTAAATTTTTCAAAAGGGTTAAATATTTTTCGGTATTTTTTAAAAACCTGAATTTTCATTTTCAAAAATTTTGGGGGTTTTTTTTTTTTTTTTTGGAAAAACCTTTTTTTATAATTTTTTTTTTTTTCTTTAAAATCCTTTTTTTTTGTCATACCTTCTTGTATTCAATTACAAATATATTTTTAATTCACTTTTTTAACCTTTTCTATAAAAAATTAAATTTTTTAAAGTTATTAGAAAGGTCAATTTTTTTAAAAGAGTGCGGGGAAAAGTTTATTAGCAGTTCAACAACGTTGATTAATCTAATATTCGCTAGAAATAACAGTGATGTAAAAAGCAGTTTGAATCCAAACAGCCTGAAGAAAAGCATTGTAAGTACACTTCATATGGTCCAATAATTGTCTGATAAGAACAAAGTTATAGCCCCAAAAAGCCCGAAGGTGGCTGATATGACCCCAAATCTTTATTTCAAGCAGCTCTAAGTGCAGCCCACTTAAGTACTCGATGGTTCCAGGCGCGTCTCTATGACTAAACTTATATTCCAAACAGTACCTGAAGAGGAGCGACTGATATGACGAAACTTGTAGTCAGAGGAGCCAATAAAGTGCAGTGCTGTAAGTACACTTGATGGTGTCCAGGCAGCGGCTGATGCAAATAAACTTGTGGTCCAAACAGTCACTGAAGAGCAGCGACTGATCAATCTTTGTAGTCCAAAAGGCCACTAAAGGGCAGCATTGTAAGTATTTTGATGGTGTTCAGGCCGCGACTCATGTGACTAAACTTATAGTCCAAACATCCGCTGAAGAGCAGCGACTGATATGACGAAGCTTGTAGTCTAAGCAGCCAATGAGGTGCAGCGCTGTAAGTACTCTTGATGGTGTCCAGGCACTGACAGATGTGACTAAATTTGTAGTCCAAGCAGCCACTGCAGTGCTGCTCTGTAATAAACTTGATGGTGTCCAGGCAGCGGCTGATGTGACTAAACTTGTAGTCCAAACAGCAACTAATGTTACATATGATGGAAATAGATGCTGATATGACTAGAGCTTGGCTACAGGAGTTGGTTGGCTAAATTCTGATTCCAAACAGCATCTTGAGAATTCGAATGCAAAGAACTCCTCCACCTGACTTCTAAAAGGAAAACATTTTATTAAATAAATATTTTTTTTATTCGTACGTATATACAAAAATGATGAATTAAATCAATGCGTCTGATGTAAATTAAAGATATATAGCATTCAAATGTAACTTTAGAAATTTAATTTAACTTACAGAATGTAAAGGAAAAACCTGAACTTAATGTGCAATTTTGACATTTTTGAGAAATATAATGTACGCATTTACTTATGCTAGAAATGCTTTTACTTATTTATTACTCATATTCTGTTTTTATAGATTAGTTCCTATTTAAATAAAATCTCTATTCATTTTGTAACATTATTATAATTTTATGTTTTAAAATATTTTACCTATTTTTCTAAAACACTGTTACTATTACATTGTGTAAATTATGGCAAAAACAGATACCCTTGAATATTTATTACTCTCCAATATTAACCCATTCTGCCATTGACGTATATACCCATCTTGCTCAACCTTTAGATTACGGGCTCGGAACGGATATATCCGTTCTTCCTAAATAATATTCTTTTCTTTGCGTTCCTATAAGTTAAACTGTTCCAAAGGATTTCAATTACAAAAAAATTATATTTTTTAGTATTTACAAAGGACAAGTTTATTTCAGAGAAAAGTTTACTTATTTTTGCTTTTTCTCCTCCCCCATACTCCACATACGCACACCTAAGTGAAAAACAGTGGCTCTGAGGAGCCAATCGCGTAACTTTTAATCTGCAGTTAAGGGGATAACGGTTTCAGAATCGTGTATTCATTTCATTAGCTAACAATAAAAATTCTGAAATAATTTTAGATAGATTCTCTTTACTTACTTGTTCAATGGTATCCTTTCTGACTGAACAATATTGTCAGAGGAGATGGAGGAATGAGACTATCCAAAATAGGAGAGGGGGCGGCCGTGGGCATCCAAGGTGCGCCTAGTCCCTACTCCTATTTTGTGGCTAGTCAAGCGGTGGGATCGAAGCCCCTTTTGTGTGGAGCTTCGATACTTACAGTAGGCACAGTAAAACTGTAAAAAGAAAAAAAAAGATATAGTTATTTTAAAGAAGAGAGTTACAAAAAAAATATCTAAATAGTGATAACAAATACAGTAAAATACGTTTAACGGGAAAATGTTTGTGATGGGTCTGTACGCGACCTTCACCAACTAATCATCTTGGAGAATCTTTCGGCTATCATTCGCGTTTAAATACAGCCATCCCTCTCAATAAGAAACACTGATATGCAAATTGGTTAGAGTATATAAAGTTAGAGTTTGGTAATTGTAGGGCAGAAGAAGCGGAGCAGCTGTTGCATCGTTACTAAGGTGAGATTTAGGATTTACGCAACTTGTGTGTGTGTGTGATTTAAAGAAGGAGTTTCAACGTTATACTAAATTAGTGGATTAGGAATTGATAGCTTAGGATTGATTAAGGTTAATTTGATCTGTTTTCTTGCGCTTATTCACTGAGGGCTGTTGCTGTCTTTATATCACTACTAGGGCTTAATTTTGTAGAATAATGTGTTGTAGAACATTACAAAAGAATAAAAATAAATTAGATTTAAAATGGAGAGTCTTGGTCTTGCATCGTTCCCTTCCACAGCTTTAGGTAGACCAGATAATGAGGAAGCGACTTCAGGGGGAAGCTAATTACACCACTGTTTACTATTACACATTTTTTTTACACCTGCACTTTTTGAATCCCTGTCCAGTGCGGCAACTTTGAGCTGTTGCAACATTTCGAAAGGTTGCATGATATTCGGAACTTCTTCAATAGAAATTAATCCTCTCACACATATACTGAATTGAGATCTGAAGTACAATTGTTTTATTCGGCCATTACTATGTTTTATTCATTCCCCAAAGCAGGAATAAGCGGTTAAAAACTGTGGTTTACTTTGTGGTTGATTTGTGTGATTGAATAATAAATTAAATTTTTCATGGGAGTTTCTGGTCAGGCTTTGTTCCCTCCAACATCTTTAGGTAGGCAGGATGGTGAGGAAGGGAATTCAGGGGGAGTCGCTTACAGGTGTAAGACGAAATATCGGTCCCGACAAACTACTATGTATTTTTATGCATTTTTTCTCATAACACAAAATGAAGATCGCTTAACGCAGAAAGATTTCCCTTCTGGGAATGAACAAAATGCGAGAAACAAAGCTGATACTTAATGAAATGTTTGAGAAAGTGTCTGTATTGTTGGACTGTTATACTGTGAGTGTATCATCGGAAGAATTCGTTCTAGTACATGATGAAAATGTATGGCAGCTTCAATTACGGCAGACAAAGTCATTTTGGAGTTTGTTCATAGCTAAAAATATCATTGAATTAGATTCCGACGACGAAAATGAAATGGATATTGTAGAGACTATTCCCATGTCCTAAGAAGTGAGGTACACTATAAAGAGTATTCACACAGTTATATTAAGACGCACACTCTAATACTGAAATTAGTAACAAGATGTGTTACTTGTGTTTCTGTTTCAAAAATAATAATACGGCATATTTTATAAGAGAGGTACAGTGTCAAAAACAAGTATTAAACAAAATATACAATTTTAATACAGAATAGCCACACCGACCTCCACTGGGTGGACTGCAACACCTTAAAAACATTAGAAACTCCGTCTGTACCATGGAGAAGTCTACCCACCCATACCTTGAACGATTGCTAAAACGATCTTCAATTGTAATTTTTTCTGCATCTTGAAAATAATTTCTGAATCATTTTCTTTTCGTTTTCATGATGTTTTATTATCACTAATGATTCATGAATGAGCATAATTTTCTAAATTTTCCTGATAGAAAAATGTACCAATTACTAATATTGCATGTGTCTTAGAGAGATTTCCCCTCCCCTTAATTGTGAAATAGAACGGCATAAAATCTGATAGAAAATGCTGAATATTTTACTCACAGAAATCACTGGCTCCAATTCATGTTCATCCTTGAATTCCTTGTAAGAAATGGATGAACCACCAAAGCCCCTGCAAGTAAAAAGTCATTTAGGTTAAAGTTTTGTATTGATAACGTCATTTTGTTCTGATTTCTACGAGACCTAACTATTTCCTAAATAGGCACTTGCGTATGATCACAACAATCTCTCTCGCCAACTCTATTAATAACTCGCCAAGAGACTAACCTCAATTTCCTATGTGTCTTACACGCTGAATTGGCAACCAGATAATTCGTTTCGTTCGTAAATATTCGATATGGATAAATTAATTGGCAATATTTTTACTTTTTAACAAAAATGTTTTGAGAATTTAAGGCACGGCTTAGATTCGAATGAATACATTAATTATTTGATTTTGTATAATACTCAATTTATTGAAATCTTGTCAATGTGTTTTACTAAAATTACAAAAAAATTTAATTTACTTTTATAAATGACGTTTACAAATTTGTTTATCATTTAACGCAAATTTTTTAATAATCATCAATTTAGGTTTCTTAATAAAGTACTTTGTTTTCTTTTGTTTTATTTAAGAACAATGAGAGCAATTTTCGTGATTTTATGATAATCGTTCCCACAAATAATTTTGTCAATTATCTCCATCTTTATATCCTTCACAATTAAAAAGGTTTTTATGCATTAGAAACGAATGGGATGTAGTATTATTCTTTGATCTTGTTTCTCATGTTGAGTAGACAAAACTCCTTCAGTATAATTGAAAATTGAATGGGGAATTTCAAGTATTTTTAATAACCTAAGGCTAGGCAAAAGGGGCTATGGGCATATATTAGTTCATAAGGGCCACAAAACAAACAAATTAGAACGTACTTTTATCTTCCTGATGCTTAATGTCTCATTTAGTTGCAGTAAAAATTAATATCGTACCAATAATGTATAACAGATTACAGTAACGAATTTTTTATTCAGAATTTACTATTATCTTCCTGATCCTTAAGGTCTCATTTAGTTGCAGTATAAATTAATACCGCACAAATAATGTACAATGCTGGCCACCGTAAATGCAAACAAGAAAGACAAGAGATAGCATAAAAATTTTTATTTTGTAGATAACATGTTGAACAAGTATCAAATGATTAAATTTATAGACTTATGTGAAGTGTGGTTCCTGCCAGAATCAGTAGCCAGAATAGCCGCCATTGTTAGGGATCACCGCTTCCACACCCCTCGGCATTGCTTCAAAGAGACTTTGAATGTGTTCTTGGGGTACAGCAGACCAAGCAGCTTCCACACGTTGCCAAAGTTGATCTAGTGTGGCAGCTGGGGGTGTAATCTGGGTCAATCGTTGAACAATCATAGGTCACATGTTTTCTATCGGAAAAAGATCCGGAGAACGAGCCGGCCAGGGAAGCAATTCAATCTGGTGATTGACGAAGAACCTTTGGACAATGCGTGCCACGTGTGGTCGTGCATTATCCTGTTGAAATATGGCTGTGACCAAGCCTTGAAGGTAAGGAAGGACAACTGTCTCCAACACCTCGGAGATGTAGCGCTGGCTGTTTAAAGTACCGGCAATACGTACTAGAGGAATACGAGAGTGATATCCAATACCAACCCATACCATAATACCCGGTGAAGGACTAGTGTAACGGTACCTAACGCAGCTGTTCAACATCCTCTCTCCACGATGTCTCCAGACTCGAATCCGACCATCGTGGTGTTGTAAACAGATGAGTCACTCGTCAGTAAAGACAACTTCATTCCATTCTGCCATCCACATCCTTCTTTGATCGCACCATTGGTGGTGGAGACGTCTGTGGTTTTTCGTCAAGGGTAGACCAAGCAATGAACGTCTTACGAACAGACCACTCTGCTGTAAACGGCGTCGAATGGTACGCGCAGACACTGAATGATGCGTTACAGACTCAATGTGCTGTGCTATGGTTCGTAATGTGACTAAGCGATCCGTCACTGCCATGCGCACAATTTACCTGTCCTCACGTGAAGTGGTGCACTGAGGTGGATGCGATCGACGACGTTGGTCCGTCGTACCCTCCTGCATCCAACGGTCACATATCCGCATTACATTTGTTTGGTTTCGTCCAACACGACTACCGATTTCCCCTGAAAGGTAATCCACAATCTCGGTAGGCCACTATCCTTCCTCTGTCGAACTCGGATACTTGATCAAAAGCTGATCGCTGTTTTCTACGAGACATAATTGATCGTTTTTTGAAAAAACCACAAGAAAAACACAATTGCCGAACTTGGAATCGTCGAAATCTCCCAAGCCTTAAATAGCGCTTTGAGGTGGCGCCACAGGCGCGCGTGATGTGTGTCTGCGCTGAAATTCTAATTATCTGCATATCTCACCCCTTCTCTAATGCATGTTTTGAATTTCATGTTATTTGCATGCTTCCTTCAGGGTGTTGCATTTACGGTGGTCAGCAGTATATAACAGATTACAGTAACGAACTTTTTATTCAGAAATTACAGTTATCTTCCTGATACTTAAGGTCTCATTTATTTGCAGTATAAATTAATATCGTACCAATAATGTATAACAGATTACAGTAACGAACTTCTTATTTTTGAAACACAGCTTCGTGCCGACAGAGGCTGTAATTTTAAATACACATATTGACTTACATGTGTTGAAACGCAATGGAAGGAAATGACAATTATTTAAAATAAAAAAAGCTTATATGCATTTTTTAACCAGTTATCCTCAGTGTCTATCTTAGATATTATATAATTATGAAGAAATTAAATTTTAATTGCATGCAATTTCTTTTCTTCTGGAAAATTAATGTACACAATTAGTCTTTCTATGTAAATTCTATTGTATTGTAATGTACAAATCTTATTTATTTTTTAGAGATTTCGGTTCAAGTGTTGTATAGGGGCCACTTGGCGCAGTCCATTTTTTTGGCGACTAAAAGTGGTCGCCAAGGTACTTTTTTCGGAATTATTTATTATTTATTTTATAATGAATTCGATATCTCACCATAACATGAAGATAAAAATCGTCAAATCCTAAGAAAAATAGCCAAATACGAAGTGGCTCCCCCATACTACACTTGAACCGAGATTTCCATAGGTTAAAATATTTGTCAAGTATTGTATTCCAATGTGTGACTAGCTAACTATACTAACTAAACTAGTAAACTAACTAGTGACTATATAAAAGTGTGCTTTATTTAAGGTATCCGACTACGTTTGGAACCTGGGTTTAAAAAAAGCATATATGGTTAATTTTCATGATATTTAGTATCAGTTAGATTAGAATACATGTATAAAATTGTTTTAAGAGTACTATATTACTATACAAAATTATTTAAATGCAATATTTTGGCAAAATATTAACTTAGAATGACCTATTTTAAAAACGTTCTTCTTTTATGAAAAATGCTTCGATAATAATAATTTTTTTGTGCTTATATAAAGTAAAGATTTCTGCAGAGGGCCTGAGAACTAGAATTTTTGAAAAAATCACATTATTTTCAGAGTTACTACCAAATGAAATAATCATCAGTGTTTCTTTCTTAAAATTTGCCCCCGTTGTATTAAAATATGGATAAATCCATTCTAGGTTATATATTTCAAAAATTTTAGTTCAGCCTCTTTACAGAGGTCTGCGCTATATACAGGCAAAATATTATTATAGATGTATTTTCCATAAAAGGAGAATGTTTTGAAAATTAGTCATTCTATGTTCATTTATTGTTAAATATTGTATTTAAATAATTTTTGTTGTAATAATATCTTTAAAATACTTTATACACGTATTCTAATCTAAGTGACACTAAATATTGTAAATATTTTTATTTTTTACGCTTTTGCAAACTCACGGTTTCGAACGTAGTCGATACCTTAAAAGGAAAAAATACTTACAGTTTGGCTTTCAACCAAGATTTTAACTTGAAAGGCATTTCACCTAAAATATTTCCAAATCGGAAATTGAAGAAATGGCAAAGAACGCTTTTAAATCACAAATTAAGCAGCTTAAAAAACTCACAAAATCGCATGAAATTTTCAACACAAATGACGGAAATACATTTATTGCTCAAGTTCTGTGATAAAAATGTATTGTTTTCAACAATATTCAGCTTTCAACAATGGTTTCGGAAGATACCAGAAATTTATAACAAGCTTTGAATGGCTTTGTTTTGATAAGTCTTATGTTTAATTGTTACAGATATACCCAACAAGGCGCATTGTGTCGTTTTAGTAGGAAGCTACTTTAAATGGGGATTTGAAAATTTCCTTTTTCTAATATGTAGGATAAATTGAAAAAATATTTTATATTGGTCGGCATAAAAGTTAGGGTCTTAGTTAAAAAGCATTTTGCAAGGAGGGAAAAGTGTTAGAAAAAAAAGTTAATGAATGTAACAGAGCATGCACGTATTTAATCAGACATATTCTACCGTTTTTAATACAAGAGGCAAGGACTGTAAAATCTTCCAAAATATTAATGCTATAGAACAAAGATCAATAACTTTATATATATATATATTTTTTACGATTTTTT
>BMAV01017288.1:0-11400 GCA_019973955.1 Trichonephila inaurata madagascariensis | reverse complement strand
AAGATCAAATCTAGAGCTCTATGAACATAGTAAAAATCTGACACTGTTAACTTCCTCAAAATACAACAAATTAAACCGGCGGGTCACGTTGTCAGAATGGACAAAAACCACACCACTAAAAAAAAACTTCAATGCCCAATCAATTGGCACACGAAGAAAGGGCAGGCTGAATCTTAGATGTATTGATGACCTAGAAAAAGGTTTCCTAGTTTTTTGAGAACTAAGATTTGGAGAACACAAGCAAGAAGAAGTCTGTCCTCGAAAAGGCATCAGGAGAAGGCGAAGTTCCACCTTGAGCTTTCGAGCCACTGAGGAAGGAAGGAATAAAAAATGCACTCTCTTAGTTTGGAATAAATTTTCTTTAAAAGCAAGTTACTTTCACACTCATAGCAAGCCATTAAACTTTATCATTAAGTAGATTATTTTTTAAATTCGCCCAAATTTAAAATTTTCTTAATATTTTCAGTTAATAAAAAGTTAAATTAATGCAAGTGATATTATGCATTTGATTTATACACATACATGAAACTTCATTTTCGTGCCAAAACCGATTACAATTTTTACAAATGCGTTTCTTCCAATGCACGTTAAGTATTTCCGCACAACCAGAATCTCATCCCCAAACATACGCATAGACTTTCAACAATTACAAACGTCCAACTGCATTGAAACCTTAAAAGCAAGATTCCTCCAAATCCCGTAATAACCTTATTGTTGGATGCCACACCTCATAAAACCTAAGATGCCTCCGATTTTTGATAGAGGCTTCAATAATCCCAGCTTATATATATATATATATATATATATATATATATATATAACCCTGTAGATTACTCTCAAGGTTGAATATTCCATAGGGAGAATTTCTTTCTTTTTTCTTATCAGCATCCGCCCTACGGAGAATGTGCACCATTCAAGTTTTTTTGTATAAACAATATATTATTATTTTTTCTTTATGTCATTGTATACCTGGACTATGCAATCGAATCGCTTTTTGCGATTGGGTTTTTACTCTTTCCTGGAGTTTCTGGGTAAACCTCAATTCATTTTGGCGGATCATTCTCGAAAATATTAAAAATAGCCCTTTAGGTAAAAAACAATGCGCTTTCTGGGAGCGAATTTTTTCTAGAAAGATAGAACGTTTGTCTGAAGAATTTATTTCGCTCTACTTTCAGATTATATGTGTGGAAAAGGGATTCACTCTACAGACCTATATTTTGTGATGGAAGAAATGATATCTACTCGTGTATGAAAAAGAAGCCAATTTTGAATTTTCTCAGCGTTAGGAAAGAGTGCAAAAATGTATGGTATTAAAAATATATATATATATATAAACCGGTTCTTCCAAATAAATCTCTTCAAAGAGTATATGTTTACTTTTAAAATAAATAAATCTGAAATAATCTCCTCAACAAGTTTAAAGTATAAAATATAAATTAAAGAAAGTTTATGTTTAGGGTTGGAGAGAGAGAATAATTGCTTTTTTCTTCAATTCCTTCTATATTATTCCTAATTCCTACTGTCTCCCTATATATATTTATATATATATATACGTTGTTCATATTTTTAATCGTTAATAAAACAGTTTCTATTCTTTCATTTAAGTTCAAATACAATTTTTAAAACTTGTAGTGGATGACACTTGATTTTATAATTTTTTAAAACATTAATTCATGAACTAAACTAAAAATAAGAACAAACAGAAATAATAGTCCAACAGTATATATAGAAAGGAAAATTGTTCGTTACGCCCAGTAGCGCATTGGATAGCGCGTTGGATTTCAAATCCAAAGGCCGTGGGTTCAAATCCTTCCTGGCATGGCCTAATTTATGAGAACGTGATTTCTTTTTAATATACTATGTTATTGGAATAATTAAATTTAATTAATGAATAAATAGTAACAAAAAACTAGTCCAACACCCTATATAAAAGGAAAATACAAGGACAATCGTTAGTTACGTAAAATACTAAAGTTTCAGTGCCAACGCGCTTACCCCTCTGGACAGATGCGGAATGCGTATAAATAGAGGGCTGTAGTGGGACGTTGAAAATAGTTAATGATAATTTGTTAGTGGCGAAAGTTTAGTGAGACCTAAGTATACCTCAATGACGAAAGAAGATGAAATTCCAACAACTTATGGAGTTTGATGGGGAATGACTATCGGCCTTCGAGAAGTAGGATTTTCCTATCACTCAATTGGAGCTCGTGTCCAGCGGAACGTTTCAACAGTGATGCCACTTTGGAAGCAGTGGACCGACGATCACCGAAAAACTCGAAAAACTGGGAGTAGACGAGGGGAAGGGACGACGTCACCTGCGGGGCGGTATGATCGTACAGCTTCCCCCAGGCGTTGGCAGAATGTTGGCTACTCCGGTTCAATGTCGACCCAACTTATCGACGTCTGCCAGGGGTTTCCCAATGGTGCCTTTATCGGATCCCCCCCCAAAACCATCGATGGCCGGTCCTCAGGGCTCATGAGAAAGAGCCGGGCATGCTGTTTTTCCAAAGTTGGCTTTTCTGATGAATAACGCTTCTTTTTTGAGGAACCCTTGATGACGTTTCGTGTTAGACGCTATCCCGGTGAACCCCTTTCAGACAGGTTATCGGACAAAGGGGCCTACACTGGGAGTTATGGTTTGGGATGCTTTTGAAAAATGGACAACCCAAATTTGCTACGAATTGGGGGTAAATCTTTAGAACAGGTATCTAAGTGCCACCCGAAGGTGTTCCCCTTCAAGGCATCCCCTGGGATATCTTTCGGGAGGTTTCCCACACAAGTTGAAAATTTCCAGACTTCTGTTCACCCAACTCATGCAACTTTTTTTTGGTTTGTTATTCCCCGGATATGATCTTTGAGCACGTAAGGATTTTGTTGGTCGGTGTCGCCGGATCCTTTTTCCGGTCAAAAACCTTTTGGGGGCTTAAAAGCAGTATGGAATTTTTCTACAAGAGACATTTAAAATCTGTTTGACCCCATGCCACGTCGCATGACCCCTTATTGCAGCCCCTTTGCCTACCCCAAAATCGTTTTTAGACATTTAATATTGTTTTTTTGTTTTAAAAAATTTCTTTATTTATACTAATACAAGTCTTTTGTATTAAATTTCATTAAATTTGATTAGTCCTTCATGGTGTTAAATTTTTTTACAAACATCAGTTTAGTAATAAGCAAAGTTATTCGTTTTCGTTATTGAGAATACATTTTAAAATTTAAACCCAAAAAATTTTTTGACCGAAAAAAAAAAAATACCCTTTAAAAAATTTACCATCTTAAATAAAAATTTGTTTTTTGCCCCTTTAATATCACAAAGCATATTTCTAAATACAGATAAATTTTTTTTTTGTTTTTGTAAAACGGTTTTTTTTAAGTTTTGTGTAAAAAAAATAAATCAAAATGAAATTTTTGGTGCGGTTTTCATTTTTGAAATTAAAATAAATATTAAATTCATTACATTTATTATGCCATATTTTCCTACTTCATTTCATAAAAAAAAAAGGGGAATGCCCAGTTCACCTAAAAAGAATAATGCATCCATTACATAAATCTAAATTTCATTAAAACGGATTCATAAAAAAAGAGCAATTTAAAAAATATTTCCCAAACACAGTATTTAAAAAAATTCCTCAATATAAAAATGGACCATGCTTTTTTTAAAAGTTAATCAACAGTAAGGTAATAGTAAAAAAATGTTTCTTTTTTCCCCTTTTTAAAAATTCCAATAAAAACCCCCAAAAAAATAGAATAATTTTCAAACATTTACTTTTTTAAAAAATTTTTTTAAAAAAACAAAAAAAAAAAAAAAGATAAAATTTTTACAATAAAAAATTTAAGAATGCCCAGACCTATTGGGGGGCACGTGTTAAATTGACTAATTTTTATGTCCCTTTTTTCTCAGAAACTGCTTACTTCTAAGGGGGATAAAACTTAAAAATTTCAAACTATCATAAAACTTACGAAGGTTTTTTTTGTTTAAAATTAAAAAAATTTTGAAAAACCTTTTTTTGTTTTAGTTTAAAAACCCTTATCTAAAAAAAGGTTTGTAATGTATCTAATCATCTCCTTTAAAAAGGGCAACATGTTAAAAATATGAAAATTTTAAAGGGCCTATTTTAAAAAATGGCTTATATCGAGACACAATCTGCTTCTCACACGGACAATTACCGAAAAATCGGGTTTAAGTAAAATAACCTGTACCTATTTTAAAACCAAATTTTTTTAATTTTTTAGGTATTTCCCATACAACCCGCATCCCATTTTATAAAAAACTAGAAAAACATGCGAAATTTTCTACGTTCGGGAAGCCCTTTTATTCGAGGTATTTTTCCCAATTTTTTAAAAATCTTCTAGAATGCCGTTTTTTTTAAATAAGCAGTATTTCGATAAAAAAAACTCAAACTCAGTGGTAAAGCTCATTATTGGCCCCATCCATATAGGGGACCATTACCGAGGGGAGCAGATGTTCATCAGGTGGTCAGTCTGAAGAAAATTTTCGATAAATGCCGTAGCGTATTTTTTTTTATGCTCATCCACCCCTTTTTTTAAAATTTTTTTTTAAAAGATATTTTTATACACGGGTATAAAACGCAGTAATTTCGATCTATTTTATTTTTTAAAGAGTGCGTATGACACGCCGGATTTACGGTAGTTTTCTGGGTACTTAAATATTAGCATCATCGCAGCCAAATTGCCGCCATGCAAAACTTTTTTCCCACCCAAATCTGATTTTGGGATCACTGGAAAATAAAATAGGTGGAGGATTTCAATTGGGTAGGGTATGTTTTGTGTAGAGATTTTGAAATCACGCCAAACAGATCTAAAAATCTTAAAAATTAGATTTTAAAAAAAACATTACCCAAAGAAACGTATACCCCGAGCTTAAAATAAAGGAAACAGAATACAATACTAAAGTTAATTGACATAAAAGAACTGAACTATCTTTATCAATGAAAAAGAAAATTTGAAAAAAAATTACAATTTTTGCGACACCGCTTCCCCCCAACACGCATTTTAAGATTTTGTCTGTTTTGTTTGTTCGCTGCGCCTTTTCCCAATTTGACGTGGAATTACCCCCCTCCCGTTTTTGCGTGGCAGTAGGAACCAAATTCGATTTTTGCAAAGAAATTTTTTATGAAGCCGATTGACTGCAAAAAAAAGGTTTAAAAATAAAATATGAAATTGTAAAAGCTCTAAGGGGGCCCTTTGAAAAATTCCTTTCCCCTTTTTTCAAAAACCCAGTTAGTGGGATTGTAACACTTGGGGGGGCCCTGCATCATTAATATGGTGATACAGCAAAGCTATACCCCGAAAAAAAAAACCATAACTTGCTAAAAAATTTGTATTTTTTTAAAAAAAAATTACTAATGGAATCTGTTTAAGAAATTTATAACAAACTTAAATCTTTTTAAGCAATCAAAAAAAAAAAAAGGTTCAATTTTTTTGATGACTCAAAATATAAAAAAAATTTTGTAATTTTCCCATTTTGTTCAAATAGTAAATCAAAAAAAGGTACTAACGTATTATCGAAACCCCATTAACGACATTTTTAAAAAGGGTTTATGATTAACGATTCAGCGTTTACAAAAATGTAAAAAGTGGAATTCAACTTGAAAGTTATATACACGTTGGCGTTTTGCAATAATCTAATATCAAATGAAGTTAAAAATTGTTAAAAACAGACGAAAACATTTGTTTTAAAAAACCCCTTCATTTTTCGCTAAATTTAAATGTCCCCAAAGTGGGAAAAAATGTTAGAATAGAACAAAACTTTTTCCCAAACATTGAATGCATATCGCGATTTGGGACGTTTTTTGTTTGGGGTACATGATCAACGGAAAAACGTAGATCAAAATAAATAACAAAAAATTATACAATGAATTAATTTTAATTTCGGATTACGGGGGAAAGATTAGGGGGAAAATTTAAACGGTAGGCTTCGGTTTGTGGAATCAGGGCTAGTCTTGTGTTATCACCCAAACGTAAAAATTTTAGCTTTTTGGCGAAAAAAAAAGAGAGTATAGTATAAGTAGATCAAATATAATTTTTATCTTCGTTTAATAAAGAGAAATAAATTTATCTGAAAATTACAGAAAAAAACCCGATGTAAAAATAAGCAAAATATCGTAAACACCCCGCGATAATAATCTGATGGTTGCCAAACACAAAAAAAAATTTGAATTGTTAAAAGAATAATTTTAAAAAAATTTGTTTTTTTAAAAAAAAATAATCCTTATTACGTATCAAAGAACGAAAATGTAGAAATATGGCAATAAAAAAAAAAAAAAAAACTATAGTAAAAATATGTATTAACCCAAAAACTGCGTTCAAAAAAATTTTTGCATTCAGAAAGAAACGGACGTCATAACAACAAAATAAGAAATAATAAGGCATAAACCGTCCTCCAAATCGTTATGTCAAAATTTCAGATTGATTGATTGAATATTGCGTCGCACTGTTCAGCTCAGATTTTGGACGGACCCTTTAATTTTTAAAAATATCGGACGGGGCGACTACCCGGGGGGCACTCCCCTCCTAAAACCCACCACACCAACCTGAGGACAAAGGGAAAAAAAAGTATACTCAACGTTGGGGTTTAGAATTTTTCTGTTACATACGTTTAGAAAGAACGGAAATATCCTTCAGACGATTTTAAACTCTTGGCGAAAGACCATCTTTAAAAGAATTCCCGGTTCTGCTTCGGGAACGGTTATACATTTCGGGAACCTTAGAATAGCTCTATTATCCACCATCATAATAAATTGAACAAATTTGTTGAAGTTAATATAAAAAATAAAAGCATTCCAATTTAAATGCAGCGCAATAACGCTGGTGGAAGGGGGGGAAAAACATTCTCCAGTTGATTCAGTTTCTGTTTCCCTTTTATAGGAAAACAAAAGAAAAAGACGTCACACTCCTACGAAGCCCCCTTTCAACCGTCTGCCGCATTTTAGGGCAGGAAAGAAGGATATATTTTTTAAAAACAAGGATTAAGAGAATAATATTTTTAAGTCCTTAAGTTACCTCTAAGATAACCGGGGCGGTTATTGAAAGGAAGTTTTAAATAACAATTGGGAAAAAAATGTAAAAAAATGGAGGAGTTTGAAATAAGATCATGAGGGGTGAAGTTTTCCACACAAAAAAAGGTCAAAAAATCCCTGGCGCGGGAGGGGAAAAATTTGGGATGAAGTCTTGCAAAAAAAAAAATAGGGAACAATAAAGCCTATTTTTTTAAATTTTACGAAATTTTCATCCCTTTTTAGAGCAAAAATGTTGATACAGTTTGCGTCAGGCCTTTAGAAGAGTGGTAGAATTGCCAAACCGGGATTTCCTGAAATTATTTGAAATTGGGGAACCGGTTGAAGGAGTTTTCTGATTGTTTTTTTTAAACGAAGCGGCGACAATTGACTTTATGCAAGACTTCGTTCCGACAAATGAAGGGGCGTTTGCTGCTTAGCCGGAATGTTTTGAAAAGTGTGCAACCAGGTGAGTAACTCCCCCCTGCCCAGATGGAAGAAGCGTACAACATGATGGGGCGAAGAATGGCTTTTGTTTAATAGAACCGGGCCTTTAAAGCGAGCGCTCTTGGGGGAAATCAAGCGATTTTGAGTGTTTTTATTCCCGCCGCTTTTTGGGGGGCGGAACGGGGTGTTTTAAAAATTTTTTTTGTATCAAGTACAAACCTGGTACTTATATTCAAACAGGGACATGTGATTAAAAATGCTGACATGCAGGGGGTTTTCCCATGCCCCCTTTTCGTAAAGAGGAATGCGCTTTTTGGCATTTTCCTTTTTTTTCCCGTCGTTAAACCGGGTTCGAGTCAAATGACATAATTTTAAGCTGCTCAATGATATTTCCGTTATAAATGTTTTGGGAAAATGGCAGGCGCGTCCGCATACATCCTAATGGACTTTGGCAGCGGGAAAATTTGTTGAATAGATTAAAACTTGGGCCCAATAAAAAAATCCTTGTGGACCCCATGGAATTGGATGCGGGGGGGAGGCTGTTTTTTCCTTCCTAAATTCAGGGAATTTGGTAAGTTTAATTTTTTATGAGTTGCCAAAAACCCAAATCTCATCAACTTGATATCGCCATCATGCCAATTTTGTCAAAGGCTTTGGTATTCCCAAAAAAACATACCGGGCCTGGGTTTTTAGAAAACCGGTGAAACAGCTCAGTAAATCTTAGTAACTGAGTTACTGTGGAGCACTGTGTAACAAAGATGCTGTTCAGGGAAAAATAATATTCCCGGCTGGGAGTCTGATTCAGGCGATTCAAAAGAACAAATTCGTAATTTTTCTCGCTACTGAGTAGCGAGATTGGGCGGTAATTTTTAGGGGGTTTGGGATCATCAGAATTGGGGTTTTTGAATGGGGACCACCGGGGTCTTCCCCTTTTAGGAAATGACAGTTCTCCATTAATAGATTGAACGCATGACAAAAAAAAAAATGAATTTTAGGGGAGATTTTTTTGGATGCGATTTGTAATTAAACCCAAACCCGGAGATTTATTCATCTTAAGTTTTAATATATTCCCCTACTTCCCCGGGTTGTTTTTCCCGGTCTAGACAGGTGGGGCGTCCGAATCTTTTAATTTTCCTTTTTGTATACGTAAAACGTTGTTTTTTAGCTTCCAGGTTGGGTTCGAACTGTTTTTAAAAGGGGTCGGCAATCACTTCCGCCTTTCCAGAGGGTGATTTGCTACCGCCAAGTGCGCAAAAAGCAAGGCCGGCCGTGCTCAGGGGGGAAAGTTTTGAGGCGGTTTTTTTAATAGGATGTTTTTTCCCAAAGAGTGCCGGTTCCGGGGTGCCGCAATTGAGATTCCCAACGAGATTGGAAAAGTTATCTTTCATCCTACGACTGAGTGTTCGGTTAATTTCACACACGGGATTCTTTTATGTTGCCAAAACAACACGATTTCTGGAATTTTACTTTAATTTCGGGGGGGAGTTTTAATGGGGTTGTTTAAATTTTGGTTTTGAAGCTTCTAAAGAGTTTAGAGATATTTTCCAACCTTCTAAGAATTTTGGGGGCGGGTTTTTGGGAAAAGGGAAAGGGGGGGATGGGGAGTGGTTTGTTTTTAAAAAAAATTTTGGTTCTCCCCAATTGATGGAGAGTTTATCCGAATTTTGATTAGACGACCAGTATATAGAGTAAGAATGACCGGTAGATGATCTGATTCAAGATCATCTATAACTTAATATCAATTGAAGGGGGTATTTTTTAAAAACGCGATCTTAAAAAACTCTTGCCCCCGGTCTAGGCAAAAGGGTTTTAAAGTTTAGGAGTGCGGTGCTACAATCCTCAATTCGGTTTTTTATTAAAAATTTTTCGAAAAGCATAGCCAAATGCATTTGATCTAGCTTACCCACACGGCCGGGGATTTTTCCCAAAAGATAATATTTTGGGCCCGAATTAAAATTTTTAGAAATCTTTTTGGGAAAATTTTTTATTATTTTCCGGGGTTTTAGCGCGCTGAAATAAAAAGTAGGGGAAACTATTAATTTAATTTCATTGGGTTGCATCCATATACCGAAAGTCGGTAATGAACCTTTTTATGATCGAAATTTTTTTGCGTAAATAGCAGTACCTCCATCTGATAGAGTAGGGAAAATTTTTTCTCGTCTTTGAAGACGATAATTCAAAATGTGGATCTGACCGGGGTTTTAGTTTCGTTTCTTTAACTAACAACAGATCGGTTCGTTCGATACAAAGTCCGGGGGTTTTACAAATTTTGGGTCGAAACCGTTCGCATTCCAAAACAAATCGACAAAGATTGCCCTTAAAATTGAAGTTGTTTTGACTTGGGGGGTAATTGCCCTTTTTTACTTTCTACGTACCCTTAAAAAAAACCCGGGTTTCTCGTTAGCATCATTTAGATTTTTAGGGGGGAGAGCTTGCCCAAATCTTTTTCTAGTAAATTTTGGCTCCCCATCATTGAAATGGCCAAAAAAGAACAGAAGAAGCCCAAAAATTTTGATCATTATTATTTTTATATTTTTCCTTTGGGTGGCTTGCCGGAATTTTTCCCAAAACAACTTTGGGGTAAGGTAGTTTGGTCTTTGGGACGGGAAATATGGGGGACCGGGATTATTGTTTTTTAAATTTTGTACGAGGGCGTCACATCCGGTGGTTTTGAATCCGATTAGTGTTTTGTTAGAAGGTTTGGGTTTTTTTTTTAATATTACCACCTTTGTTGGGGGTTTTGGGGTTTTTACTTTATGGAAAACCCCTCGATTCGTTTTTCCACCATGTTTAGAGCGGGAATATCATTCAGACGATTTTGGAACTGATAGGCGAAGAACCTTCTATATTGAATTCCTCGATTCTATTACTAAACGTGTTTGGAAGAGCGGAATCATTCGACGTTTTTTAATTTTTAGGGGGACCGTCTATGACACATACCTCTATATGTTACCAAATCGGGGTGGTATCCACTACCTGCGGCCCTTTTTACCAGACAGGCCCAAATCGTTGATTGATTGATTATTAACGTTTTATGTTTGCTTCCGAGGGGTTTTTATGACGGACCACGTAATTTTGAACCATGGTCAAGTGACGTGGACGATACCCGAGCTGGCACCCCTCCAACTACCCACCAACGGGGGGACGTTTAGCTTCCCACAGATTTAACGTGCATCCTGCCCCCCAAAGGCGGGTCTTTATGGTATTGGGGCCGAAATCGGAAGGGGGTAAGCCACGGTTCGATACCTATACCACTGGCTACCGAGGGCCCTCACAGATCGAGAATGAGAAAGCCATGCGACAAAAATCACCACTGCAAACCATTACCCAGAACCCTAGAAATGACGTGGCTCCAAGCAGCAGAGGCGTTTTTAGCCGGGAAGTAAATTTTTTTGGGGGCTATTAAGTTGTTAAATCAAAATAAATATCTTTGCTATAGAAAACGAATGTGACCTATTGTGCCTAGAATACAAATATTAGGTTATTTTTAAATTTAAAATATAAATATTCCCGATGGGGAAAAACCCAAAAATTATATGAGCTCTTTTTATCATCAATCTCTAACGTAAAATAAAGTTTTAATGACGTCAATGTTTTCTTTTGACAAAAAATAATTTTTTTACGGGAAAAAACATTTCTTGTGAATTTTAAACGGCACTTTTTAAACGAAAACAAAATGTATAAATGTACAAATGATAATGGGACAAATCTGTAAACAATTACTTTATTTATATAACCCGTTCTTACTGGGTTTCTTTTTTTGGTTAAGCCATACATTATACTGTTTTTTATGTTATTTTTTTAATATAACACTTATTACAGTTTCGGGTTTGTGTTTTTTTTAATCTTTCAGGGAAAATTTTTTTCAACGTTGATTAAGAAATCCCCTTCCATCGAGGAACTGTGAATGCTAGGGGGGGATCATCGCGGCTGAAACTGA
>BMAV01017287.1:155029-181600 GCA_019973955.1 Trichonephila inaurata madagascariensis | reverse complement strand
ATTTGAAACTACCATAATCTTTTTTTAATATTGCTTTGATATTTGAAAGTTCGCAAAAAATATCAATTCGTATTACTTACATCAAATGAAGAAACTTTGTACCAAATTTTTTGAATGAGATTTCTAATATTAAATTTACAAGTTACTCAAAAATTACTGATGTTATGATTTTAAAGTTATTTTTGTTTTAAATGATATTTTTTTTATTTAATTTAAATTCAATATTTTAACAAACATATGATGTAATTATAAGCCTCTAAAGTTTCGGTATTTTTTTTCTTATATTTAAATCTCGCTACTATAATTAAGATTTATTGTATAAAATATTTTAATAAATTATTGGATCGTAAATTCAAACGCTGGGTCTCGAACGAACGTCACTAATTTTCTTAAACATTATATAAATCAAATTTCTGGCATTACATTTACAAATTTATTTTTAAGTTGCCTTACTTTTTATGTGTACTGCTGCCTCTCTTGCGTATCTTTAGTTTTTATTTCTCCTTCAAAGTCTCAATATAACACAAAGTAAGGAGGTTCCTCATTATCATCCATCTTCGTCCCCTCATTATCGGAAATTCCCAGGTAAAGTGCTCACTAAACACCCTTAACTATCAGGCCAGTGTTTGTAATTGCTGCGTTTTGGTAAACGATTTTCCAATGAAGATGTCCTGCTGTATCGTTGAAGTGGAATTCCAATACTTTCTTTAAATGCATCGGAGATAGTTTCTAAGGAGAAGCGATATACAAACAGGAAAAGCCTTTATTGTTTTTTACCAAGCTAATTTTTAAATGCTTTTTCTGCCACAATGACCTTGTACTTTTCCTTTATAGATCCAATGGAGAAAAAAAATTACGAATGTCCCATTTTTTTGTGTCAATAACTTTGTGTCGCCTTCAAAATATATTGCCTTTAATTTAATGTCGTGTGCCTATACTTTTTATAGAATTTTTGGCAAAAGAATTGTTGTCCAAATTTTCTAGATAAATCGAAAATATAATGCTTTGTTGTCAAAGTAATCTCTTTGTTTCTGCAAAAATTAAAGTATCGGAGATAAGGGAAGGCAAAGTAAAATTGAAAAGTAAAAAAAAACAAAACCGTTTTTATAGTTAATTCAACTCAAAAGTAAAAAATTAATTCTTAATGTAAAGATAAAATGATTAAGGTATCCGACTACGCGTTCGGAACCGTGATTTTGCAAAAACGTGTAAATGGATAATATTTATGATATTTAGCGTCACTTAATTAGACAATGCATATAAAATTGGATTAAGAATAGTATTACAATAAAAAATTATTTAAGTACAATATTTTGACAAAAAATGAACATAGAATGACAAATTTTCAAAATATTCTCCTTTTGTGAAAAAAGCTTCTATTATATAATAATATTTTGCCTGTATTCAGCTTACACATCTGTACAGAGGCTCAACTAGAATTTTTGAAATGCATAACGTGGAAGTCGGTTTATCCATGTTTTACGAAAACAGAAGGGAGAAATTTTAAGAAAATACGCCGATAATTATTTCAAATGGTTGTAACTCTGAAAATAATGGGAATTTTTCAAAAATCATAATCGAGCCTCTGTACAGAGGTCTGAGCTATATACAGGCGAAATATTAATGCAATAGAAGCATTTTTTTTAAAAGGAGAACATTTGGAAAAAAGGTTATTCTAAGTTAATTTTTTGCCAAAATATTATATTTAAATAATTTTTTTTGTCACAATGTCCTTATAAAACAATTTTATTCTAATCTAATTCTAATCTAAGTGGCACTAAATATCATGAAAATTATACATTTATGCGCTTTTTTAAAATCATGGTTCCGAGCGTAGTCGGATATCTTTTAACAAGAAAATTAATGTCATTATGGTAAAAGCGTGGAGTGCTTGATATCAATTGTTATAATTTCTAGTTCTTTTCCGACATGCAGAGTTACTGTAGAAATGTAGTACAAAAGACCCCACACACGCTTTTAGCACAATAACATTAATTTTCACGTTAATCATTTTATTCTTGTATTCAGAATTATTTTTTACTTTTTAGTTCAATTAAATATAAAAGCATGGTTTTTAGTTGTTGTTTTTAAACTATAATTTTTTAATTTTCATTTTCAGAAAAACTGAGCAATTGTTCCTATTATGGTAAGAAATTGCTGACGCATTATCCCCTTTTTCACACAAAGAACACCTTTTTTTGTTGTTTGCGAAATCTGGAAGTGGGGTCTGGAATTATTCGCCAAATTTGGAAATGAAAATCGTTAATCCTGAAGATCCGGATCATGACAATGGAACAAAACTATTAAGTTATTGCATTGTCATCAGTCCTTGACAAGTGTGCAAAATTTCGAATTAATCTAACCTTTTAACGTGGGTAAAGATCAAAGATTCCGTAACATACAGGCGAAGCTAATAAAAAAGCGTGTTACTATCGAGGGAATTAAACGAATAAATAAAAAAGGGAAATTGTGCACACTTTCTTATACTTAATGTGGATTTTATTTCAGAACATTGTTCATTACAAAGTTTTACAAATAATACAACGTCGAGTTAAAAGTAATGAAAGGGTTTAATGATAGGTATGTTAGTTAATGATACAGAAAAAGAGAGGAATGAATTAAAGTTGAATGCATTAAAGATGATATGACAGTGATGATTAGCAAAATAGACTATGATGAATAAACTAGCATGATAGTTCATCTTACCCACCACACAGTAATTCCAACGTTTTGGTTGCCACATCTTAGGCGTAAAGTTAACTCAATGCATCGTGTTCACACATCTTTCACGTTCGAGTGTACTTCTTCCCGTGGTTTCTGGGCAACAACTGACTGTCTCAAGTCTCTTTCACAAGAGGCACTGCTAAGAGGTGGGAAAAAAAGCGTGCCCGGCATTTCATATACTTAATTAGTAATAATTTTTCACTGTTTTTATATTTTGATTAATATTAGTGACGATTAATAATCTCTAAAAAAATTCAATTTAAGCATAAACAAAAGGATTTATTTTAACTCTCTGTTTCAGAGGTTCTACAGTAGGCAAAACAGACTCCATTTTCTGAATTTTTTTTTCTGAAAAAGTGCTTAGTTCAAGTGAAATGCACTGTCGAATTCAGTATTTAATGGCATGCATAGAGACAGTCGACAGAAGATATTTTGAATTACTCAGTCTCTTATAAAATATCTCCTACTTCTACAACTTTAGATTTATATTTAGATCAATTTAGAGCAGAGCTTCTCAAACTGTCAATATTTGCGATCCATTTTTCAATCATAATATTCATCGCGTTCTACACCATACAATAACAATGTACTCTAAAGCTACACATTGGACTATTATTATAAACCATACAAACCATCAAGATAAGTATTAAATTTAATTTATCACATGCCCAAGTGAGGCCCTAGTAATTACTAAACTTGTTTGTAATTTAGTATTGGTAAATTAACTATCAAATGCATTGTGCACTACTGATACATTTATAATGTAAATGTGTATTTAGTTTGCATTATATTAAAATATATTTTGTTTTGCTCCTTTTCACAGTGACTTAATACTTTTCTTAAAAAATTATTATTTTCGACTTTTTAATATGCTAGTGCCCCTCGCATAAGGATATCATGCCCCCCTAGGGGGGGCGTGACCCATAATTTGAAAAACACTGATTTAGAGATTTAGGTTCATTATTATTTTCGCAAATTATTTGCTTCCAACTGACACATCTACATGTTTATTTTGTATCTGCCATGACAGTAACTGCTTTGTTTATTTCGTTTTGGTACAGCTCAGAGATCCTTTGAAATAATTTGTTTACTTGTAGGGAGTGATTTAGTTCTACATTTAATTTGTAAAAGTATGGCACCTCTGATTATGATGGTCTCTAAAACCGTAAAAAGGTAAAATACACTCTATAACAAAAAAAACAAACAAACAAACAAAAAAAACAAAAAACAAAAAAAAACAAAAAAAAAAAACCCGAGGCATTAAGGAGGGGTGGGCCCAATTGAAAGAAATTTTTTTATACAAAGACATGTATACTGAACATGCAAATGATAAAAAATTGGTGTCCAATGAATGAATAGTGGGAGCTACAGCGCATCATAACTGCGGACTCAGCATGTGTCTATAAGAAGCAATTCTCTTTCTGATGATCAAAATTTCTGTTGCATTACGATTTAGGATACCTTTAAACGACTGAAATATGCCTCGCCGCAGGATTCGAGCTCATTACGAGCAACGGTAAATGTTTGAAATTAATTGAAAGAGGCAGGTTGGGCAAATCGGAGAATCGCTCGTCATATGAATCAAAGCGATGCGGCCAATAGAAGATCCTGGCAAGAATGGGTGGAAAATGGCAGATTTCAGCGTCATGATGGTAGCGGTCGACATAGGACCACAGCAAATCGGGAGGACGGATTGATTGCCAGATCAGCTATCACAGCGCCTGATTCATTTTATCAACCATATGACTTGCGACCCGCACAAAAGTGTCCAACATGACCATCCACAGAAGACTGATAGAGAGAAATTAACGTTCATACCAACCACTAAGCGACCTACCAATCATGCCTACACACTGTTGAGAAAGAGTACAGTGGTGTTTGGCTTGCTCAGGTTAGAATCATGCTGACTGGGGACGTATAGTGTTTAGTGACGAATCCTGCTTCGAACTGTGTCCTGACGATCATCGAAGACGTGTGTAAGACATCCAGGGTCGCGTGCCGATCTTACTTTCACTATTGCACGCCACACAGGCATTCAACCAGGTGTTATGGTCTGAGGAACCATTTTTTTTACAGCGGACTCCTTTGGTCGTCATTAGAGGCAACTTACAGCCCAACGGTGCATCGATGACATTCTGATAACTGTTTTTCTACCGTTCTTTTGCAGTTCCCTGGCCTTTTTTCCCAGCAATATTATGCCAGACCACAACGGCAAGTGTTCCTTGAACTATCTTACAGCTTGTCAAACACTTCTTTGGCCATCCAGATCGCCAAATCTCTCTCCAATCGAGCATGTATATAATATGATGGGAAGGCGACTGCATCAATCAGGGAATGTTGATGACCTGGCCTGACAATTAGAGCAAATTTGGCAAGAAATATCACAGGACACAATCAGGGTGCTTTACCTCGTCGTGTAGCAGCTTGCATCCAGGCTAGTGGTGGGTCAACAACTTATTGACCTCGTCACTTTGTAACTATGAAATAAATCATTCAATTTTTCTGAAATTTTAATCATTTTCTATTCTGTGCATAATCTTTCTACTCCTCCCCCCTCTTTGTCTCTATCTCTCTGCGTCGTTTTTTTTTGTTAAAAAGTGTATATAAATACATATGATACAGCGTATTAAAAAGGAGCATGCTATTTTTTATAAAATTAGTTTTATAAAATACTCTACAGTCTTTTCTTAAAGCTAAGCCACATTCGCGTATAAAGAAATAGACCTTCTAAATAACCTCGGATGCTCAAACTGCTATTTAATCTCGAACGACGGAGTTTATTTGACCAGAAACTATTTTTGGATGAATGTTTGACGTCACAACCAACTGGATGGAGGCTATATTGCGCGGGAATAAATAATCGTCAGTGGAGATGGATGCTATGTTGAATCCAGAGGATTTTGAAGTAATACTAGATAGAAACTAAAGGAAACTCTTTTATATTCTTCCTGATTGAAGTGGTGATCTGTGTCGGGTTGCTGTATTATTCAAAATACATAAATGAATTCTGAATTTACGCATGTGAGATGTAATCGACACCAAAATTAAATAATTTAAAAAAACATTTAATAAAAAAATTTTAAAATTTTTTTATAAATATATTGGCTTGAATTTGAGAATATTAACGAAATGGGATACATTTTTAAAACAAATTTATTTAATGGTCACAGTTCATATTACATCAGAGCTCGGAAATTAAAGAAATAGATTGATACACACATAAGTACTAGATTACTCACGGAATATGACTTTCAGTAAAGTACATGTTATATCTGGTAACACTTTTTTAATTCCCACATATGTGTGTAAACGCTCTTCTCAAGATTTATATGCATTTTGAATTTGTATTCAGTAGAAAACAAGATTTCAATCTCGTGATGTAATGTTAGTCTTAGATAAAAGTAATAAATTTTTAATTTGGTTTTCGACATTTGTATAGTTATAGTGTGACTTGTTATAAAACATAAAAATGGAAAAACATAAGCTTTTCTACTTAGTATAAGAAATCTTTACTGACCGGCGTTCACAAAATCGATTGTTTTCCCAAATTTTGAAGGAATTCTAAACATATGGAGAAAAAAAAAATATGTGGAACACTTTTGTAATATAATATAAACATTTTAAAATGTTTTAAATTAAGAGTTTAAATGATTTTTTTTTTGCTACACAAGTAAAAAAAGTTTAGTGCAGGAGTCTTTTTCTTTTAGAAAGTAAATCTTGCACTTCATGAATAGTAGAATCATGGCTTATAAAATTTTACCTTTATCTGGAATTTAAAACACAATTTTCAAATGAGAATTTAATTATGATAATTATTTTTTATTTTATATTTCAATTTTTCAAGTATAAAATGAACAAAGAGGACTTAGTAATTTTATGGCAGGCATTCCAAATACGGAGCATTTTGCACATTGTGTCTACTAGAAACATTGAAACACAGAATAAGGCTAAAAATTATATTTAGAATATGAATTTTTCGTTACAAAATGAGGATAAAGGTTTCATCTAGAGTATAAATCTGTTAGTACACAGAATTAGAATACAACATAAAAAGTCATTTTCAGGTTAATCTTAAGAAAATGTACTTAGTGCATGCAAGATTGATTGATAAATTTTACCATAGGCAATAGATTTTATAATTAAGCTTTTTTAAGCTTAATTATAAAATCTATTGAGTTTAAATAATCCGTCTCTTATTTACTGTCGTTTCATATTATTTCATTGTAATATTTAAAATCGCTTTTTTTGTGAGAAATTTAACAAAAATAAAACTAATTTGAAAAATACTTGTTAAAAAATCTTACAGCTAATTTTTTTTCATAAATTTCTTTTAGAAAATTTTTCTTTCTAAATACTTTTTTAAGGAATGAACAAAGGAATAAAACATTCTTCCTTTCATATTATTTTGAATTATCGAAAAGTTCTTCCCAGTATTCGTTGCCCACATCTTAAAAAAATTAATGAACATTTTTTTCTGAGAACAAGACTACTGCGATTATCAAGCCAATAAATGAAGATACATGTGTTCAAATCTATTGAGCCAGTGTTAATTTTATTTACTATGTATAGTATGGAAAAAACTACTTTTTTATGTTTATTATTTATCATTGTTTTTAAATTTATAAAAAAAACTCATAATAATGTTCTTTTTAATAAGCTTTCGATAAAGTATTTTATTTTAGATGATTTAAAAGAATCTATACAGAAGGAGTAGCTCGCACTTTATGGAAACGATTTTGATAGTAAATATTTATCAATAAATTTGTATAAATTTGCTTCTATCTTATAGCCATGATTCTTGACAATAGCTCTAGCACGAATGTTTCATGAAAATAAACTTTCTCTTGGTACTGTCATGTCAATTTTACTCCATTCCTCTTGAATCGTTTTCATAAGTCCACTCAGTGTTCTTGTATGCCGTTTTCCTAAGGATTGTTTTAATAAACCGAAAGTACAAAGGTTCATTGGAAAAGAGTCAGGGGATTTTACATGTATTTCATTGAATGGAATACACTTTATTCTTTTTTGTAGTTCTTTCTTTGTTAAATAAGTTGCAGTTAACTTAGACGTGTGACTCTAGAGGCTTTGTCCATATGATGCTCAACTTCATCAATGTCCTTTCATAAAAAATTGCAATTTATTATTCAAAAATTGGTTATAAAATATTCAGCTGATAAGAATGTGAATCAATTTTGACTTTACTTGGGACCTTTTTGATATTTAGTTTGTCGGTTATTGGAATATCCTGCAAACTTTCATGAACCTTTTTTGCGAACTTTACTGTACACTGACGAAGCTATTTTGTACAGTCATTCCCGTCAATAGAAAATCGATCTTCTTTTACTACAGTCACTTAAATATACCCATGCATCATCGAGTATTCGCACAAATTTCCATTTTTCAGCAACTAGATGTTTTTTACATAATTTTCCAAAATTTTCTTTTCTTTCAGACAAATGTTTTTTAAAAAAGAGACGCGAACTTAAGGTTTAAACATCTGTTTTAACTTTAAATCCTTAAGGACGACATTAGTTACAGTTCCGGGAGGCATTCCTAATTTCAATGCAATGAATATTTCAATCAGTAGATTTTCTTTTAGGTTTTCAGAGACTTCACTTTCTTGATGGTTGCTTGCGTTTGAATAGTCTTAGAATGAAGTTTCGTGGTCATGTTTTCATTTTTAATTTCTGTGAACTGCTCTTTTTACCTTTCAAATTTAATATATTATAAATACCTTTGATTGAAATGCAATAACCGAGATCTTTTAATTTGTTGATACGAATAATTATCCTTCGAAAACGTAATTACGTTATCTTCGAGCCATATATAATTTTTAGGATTCATTTTTAAAATAAACCTTTTATTTTAAATTCCAATCAAAAGAAAACCTTAGCAGACGATTATTCTGGAGTTTCCAAAGTTTTTCTTAAAATGCAAACGAGAAAATGAATTATATAAAATCGTTTCCATAAAATGCCAATGACCTTCTGTAGTAGACGGTGAACTTTAAAGATGCTCGATCTACACACAAAAAAAGAAGGTAATAAGCAACTTTTTTGTCATCTTTATTTCCAGTAATCTAAAATTATATTAAACTAAACCGTAACGGTATATCGAAATGAAATTGCATTGGATATAACTGTTCTTTATGTTAATTACCACACGAAATAAAGTCCCATAGGTTGCCTTATGATAATAGTAATTTCGTAATGAAATTCAGTTTTAAATATTTTTGTTCATTTATACATAATATTCAAAAATTCGAAAAGCCTATACTTACTTTAGGCTGGAGTGTAATTAAGAAATAATATCACACAGATATTATGTGTTGCAGTAATATCAACAACGTAAAGCTTTTAATATTGTGATATAAGGGTTTTTAATAAGACAGTATAATAACGTTTATTCCTGAGAGATTATTTTAAATCACATCCGGTAGAATTTTTATTCAGCATAGAATGATGAAATTATTTTTCCTAACAATACTTTAATTCGATAAATAACAAAATTTGCTTACAAGAAAAATATAAATTATTTATATTTAAAATTCAGAAAATAATTCCGATAAAACATTTCTGCTTTCGAGTAAATTTCAATACTTTTAATTAAATCAACTAATAGTATCTTAAGATTGCAGAGAATGTTACAGGAAGAAAATTAGAAAATGTACAGCTCAAGAACTTTACATATTATCAGAAAGATTTTTTTTTCATTCATGATAAGAAATGATTTTTCTCTTCGTTCTGAAGCCAAATAAGTAATTTTCTTATGCCATGACCATCATTATTTAGGATTGAAAGAAGGAATATATCTTTTCATGTTTTTAAATTTTTTTGTGTAAGGCAAACTTTAATCCTGAAATCATGATTTTGAAATAAATAAATATTTCTTATATTTTGACTACCACTTACAAAATAAAATACTAACGGCTACCCATCTGCTCTGCTGTGTATATCACGATGTTGACTGAAGGTATATTGTTTATAAATTAGTCCTAACAATCAGGTTGGGTAGCGTAGTTGGTTTGTCACTGGCCTTCTGCACCTAAGGTTGCGGGTTCGACCCCGACCAAGTCGGTGGGTTTTCACTACGCAGAAAATCGACAGCGCTAATGTCGTATGATTATGCGGCATGTAAAAAATCTCTTGAGTGTCCTTTTGGCTTGGATGCTCTCGGCAAAATTAAAATTCCTAAGTACAAATTTCGCATCAACGAAGCTCAGGGTCCTCTCTCTGGAGAGCGAAATAGACATTAAAACTACTTGAGGCAGTTAGTACTGCCCATATGGTGCCGCACTAAAAAGTAATACCAGCTCTTGGGGAATGTACTAGGTCGGCAAAGGTAGAAATACCAATGCGCTGACCCATTTGAGTAAAAGAAATTAGTCCTAATATTAAGTTTCTGATTGCATTAAAAATATTCTTATAACCTCCACCTTTTGAATTAAAACGGATAATACATGAATTTCCAAAACGGAGGTATAATTATATCTCTTTCGCTCCTGTAACCGCTATTTCCTAAATTGATTTCTCTATTCAACAAAATAAACTTTCTTACTAAATTTCAAGTCTCTGATAGGTAAAACAACAGGTATTTTTATCTGTAACAAATCCTATAACCTTTGACAGAAATCCTCCTTCCCCTTGGAAGTCAATATCTGATAAACTCGTTCTTAGTGGATCTACACTTCGGAAAAAACCCCTGCTATATATATATATATATATTCCGAATTTCAAATCTGTAAGTCTAATAGTTCAAAGGCGGATACTATTTTGTTTATACACCCCCGTAACCCTCCCCCCCTTTGGAATCGATTTTCGTAAAACAGGTTCTTAACATGATTCAGGTGGAAAAAGAGAAGCAAGGTTGTCAAATTTACAATCTGTAGGTGTAATGTTTCAAAAGCAGGGATTTTTGCCGAAAACGTATTCTTAACCATTCGAAATTCCCCTTGTGAGTCGATTTACGCGAAACCAGTTCTCAGGAGATCTCTACTTAACAAAAGAAACATGTTTTCTAAATTTCAAGATTGTTGTGGTCTAATATTTCTTGAGACAATATAATTAGTTAAAAATACTGTGAGTTAGTCGCGCTTTTCTCCTTTATATACAAGTATACTGTTAAATCCGGTGTATAAAGCCCTGTTTTAACACAAAATATTAGATCGAAGTTTAAGGGTGCGATTTATACGCCAGGTATAAAAACGAGAGCTTAAAAAAAGATAAGCATAGATAAAAATTAGAATTCTATATGTATCGAAATATTATTTATTTAAGAGAAATGACATTTTTTATGAACTTAGCAAGTTGTAATTCTAAAAGTATACTATTTTTTTTCTAAAGCTTTGAACAATACCTCGGATAAGTGCCTTTAAAACACAAGAGAGTTGCGCAAGTACATTTTAGGCTCCTTTGTAAAAAAAAGGGGGTGCGCGTTATACGGAGAATCTACCTAAAAATTAAAAATCGCAGCTTCGAAGTATAGGTGCGCGTTATACGCCGGATTTTACGGTATATATATTATAACTATATATATTTATAGCTTTTTTATTTCCTTTGTTCGCCCCCCCCAACAAATTTTCTACAAAATTTTAATTTAACATTCCTTATTAGCCTTGATGACTACATAAATTAAAATTGTTTTCTGTGTCAGACTATGAAAACTGAAAAGGAGAAACAATATATCTTTTTTACTAAAAAATATTTTTATCATATTATTTAAGTAAATTTCAGTGAAGATTAAACACGATCTTGTAAAAGCGTTTTAATATTTATTAAAAAAAGATCCCATCTATGCGACATTTTTTAAAAATATTTTATTTTAGAGAAAGATGTTTTAATTTTTTCTCCTCCTCTTTGACTACTTTTTATAATATAATCTTTTTTCTTATTTTAGCTAAGACATTGATTATACAGTTTGGTGACAAAATATTTCACATAACCGATACTTTTTAAACAAGTTCTAGAAAAAATTCCATTATCCATTTTTTGCTTCTTTCGATTTTCCTTTAAGTAAAGGGTCTTTGATTGTTAATAAATCCATGTTAAATTTTGTTCTAATTAAATTCTCTTTACAACCTTTTTTGCAAAAGTTTTCAGATAATTGGGAGAGAAGTAAAATTGTTGAGGCTTAAGATTAATCTGGAAGAAAAATTGGAGGATTTTTTAAAAATACGGACCTAACATAGAGCGAACTTATTACTTGACTTAAATAATGTGAGTGTGTGAAAAATTATTTTCAACTTTGTATTAAGTACGAAAAAAAATCAATCGTTTCTAAAAATTAAACTATGCTATAGTACATATTTTCTCTTTTCATCTTAATAAAAGAAATATGTTAAGGTGGATAAATACATAATTACTTCTATAATACTTTGAAAGATGAATTTTTTTAACCCTAATTATTCACTTGAGAAAGTGAAAAGAAAGAATACATGCTTTTTTTCAACACCCTGTGAGTCCTTAATAGTAACTTTAATTGAAATACACGGCTAGCCATTACAGTTTCGACGCCATGAATGAGGCAAACGCCAAATAAGCATTAAAGTAAGAAAATGCTGGGATACGCTAATGATAAGCATTTAAGTGATATCGAAAAATTCAGGAGGGTGAAACGGCATCTAAAACTTTGAATAAAAGGAAAAACACATTCGGAAAACGCATTTCAATTTGGGATGTTTGTGAAATCTTCCTATCCCTCGTATGAAAAACCGAACTGGCTACCACACCGAGTAGGAATTCTAAAGAGGCAGATTTGTGGTCTAAAGAGAATGATTTATCGTTCTTCAATAATGCTATACTCGCATAGTCAGAGGCCAAAGGCTGTCATAAAAATAGGGAATCGAAGAGTTCAGGAGTAACATGCTGAACACAGTGCAGGATCACAACGGCCTTCCGCCTCTAACGCCCAAGAGGACAGGTTTCGTCAAGTTGGCCTTGTTAGATCTTAGAGCCGCATTATGAACCTTAATTCGAAAATCAGACTTACAGTACGACAGGGTGGCTGTAGAAGATCTGTAACAGCATGGATTATTCGTATGAATGGAGTCTGTAAGGTGACTCTATTATTGCGGATTCAATTGACACTAAGCATACATATGCACAGACAATAGTGTTGTACTTTATTGGCAAAAATGAACACCAGAAGGTTGCTGGTCGTCGAGAATTCAATGGAGAGCAAGAGGACTGTAACGTTGATTTTAATGTTCTATCTGATAAATGAAGAGCTCTTGGTATACGAATAAGTTTATTGATGACCAAACATAACTTCACAGCACTGCACTCACACACACAAACATTTAGAGACAATTTACAGGGTTAAGAAGAAATATCGCTTTAAAGCGCTCTGCCCAAAGCATCATGCCTTTCATGTTAATTCAATCAGCATTCTCTCCTAATAATTAAATGGCGCGTTACATATGTTTATTCTGGCAACCCTGAAGTTGCCAATTACGTTCGAAGGTGCCAACAGTTGCTATGCCGCCTTTTCAAAATTTTTCAGGTTCTAAGTGTAAAATCGTGATCGCCATACCCCAGGGCTTCTCAAACTTTCAATATTTGCGACCCAATATCCAACCATAATTTTCCTCGCTCCTCCCCCACTCCATATAATAACAATATCTTAAATTAAAAAAAATACTTTGATGATAAAGCCACAATACCACTTTAACCTGTTAAATGCCACCGGTATAATATATAGACGTCTTGCTGAGTCAAAGCGCTAATTGTCCCGGGCGAACATATTAACGTCTTTTCGAAGTACGGTTTTTCTGTGCACTGCTATGCATAAAATTACTCCGAAGGCTTTGGAATGCAATAAACGGACCTTGACAGTATTACCGAAGAATTTACTTATTTCAGAGGATTTGCTTAGTTAAATTTTTTTTTATTCCTTTTCTCCCTCCACCATCCAATACATAGCATACATACACCTACGTAAAAAACGGAGGGATTGGGAAGCGAATCGCGTAACTTTTAATCGGCAGTTAAGGGATTAATTATAAATCGTACAAAAAATTATCTAGATAAGTGTTCATTTTTGTATATAATTTTATATTTATTAAGCCCATAAAAAAGGTCATTATTAATTATTGATGTTGTGCTTAACTTAGTATTGTTGAATTAATTATTAAATACATGGTACAGTACTGGTACATCTATACGTGTATTATATCAGTGCAAATGTGTATTCTATTTTTTATTATGTCAGAATGTATTTTGTTTGTTTACTTTCAGTAAGTTAATAACTTTTTAAAATAATCTTTGGCTTTCGACTTATGAATATTATCGCACATCTTCGTAGAGTTATTATGACCGGAGTGAGATCCACAGTTTGAGAAACGCTGCCATACATAATTCTGGAGGCAACGAGAAGAACGCAAGCAGTTTGCATCCACTCGATATCTTCCTACTGGCCCTTAGTGTGAAAGTATGGTCAACCACTTTTAACGCTACAGGAACACATCTTGTTTGCATTGTTGGTATATGAACAGCGAAAGTTAGATTTCTCAGATCTCAAGGCCAGTAGTGTTGTCTTATATTCGAAGACTCGGAGATGTCTTTTTTCAACAAGATAATGCAAGACGGCATGTTGCCTGACGTGTCTGATGGAGCATCGTCTCCAGCTTGACTGGAGAAACGGCTTTTCACAATCAATGCGACTGTATTTACTAAAGCAAATTATTTGATAAATTTGTAGGCATCGCCTTTACCTTTACTGGAAGCGCACAATGGCGCTTAACACGTTTAGTGCCGCTGTAGGAAAAAAAATGTGATCTCTGCGATGCCAGTCGAAAAAATGATTTTATCCCCACACATCAACTGAAGGGGAGAATAATCGTTGATGATCAGGTCTTCCCACCATAGCACGTGGTTGCCTACCCGCGCTTTCACGGGATTGGGTTCCCGTGTTGATGTCATGTCCGGCAATGGTACGGAACTCGGCAGCGAACGAACTAAGTACATTAATTTACGCAAATTAAATACACAAATTAACTTCTGCATCGGATTCATTGGTTTCATGTATATTTTGTACTCGTGGCATTGAATACGTCCACGCTTCACGAGGCACTCATAGTTTTCAAGCATTCAACTTGACAATTTTGTGTTATTTGTAATAAAAATAGTAATGTGTAATATTTTAAAAAACGGGATCAATGTCTAAAAATGTTAAGGAAAGAAAACATACAATTTTAATGCAAAATGTGTTCACACCTACACCACTCTGTGGACCACAACACCTTGAAAATATTAGAAGTAGCTTACCCTGGTTGAAAAGCTCCACACCTGGATTAAGGGCATAAGAATTATAAACTATTATTCGAATGATGAAAGTTTGGCCACTTGTTCGTGACTATGATCAGTTTACTATCAAGTTAATTTTATGACGAACTTTTTGAAGCATAGGTGAGACCAAACAAGGATAATCGAGTAAAGTCTATCTAGTTATTTAATAATACAGAAGTAAATCTATTTTATAGCTTGAACATTTGTGTGAAGCATTGTGAAGAATAAAAAAAATTTTTGGATCCATATTCTTTTCTCTTTTTTCCCATTTCATTTAACAAAACGTTGGAAAAATACATTAAAGAGTTTAACACAGTCTTTAGCACTTTTCGACGAGAGTCAGATTAAAGTAATTTTTTTGATTAAGGAATTTTACTAAAGAAACGTAGAACTATGGCATCTACAGCTATAAGACTAATATTTATGCTTATTTCCTTAAGAGATCGATTATTTTACATAAACAAATTATACTTATGAGAAAGACGTTTTCTTTTTTTAAAATCACTCTCTCTAGAAATATATAAAAATAAATTTAAATTTCATCGTTGTTAGGTGGAACAGGAGATTGTTGGATTTACCATAACGGATAATGTCCATAAATATTCATATTCAAAATGCTCTTATCATAGGAAAATCCTCAGCATTAAGTTAAGAAACCCAAAATCAAAAACTAGTCTTATCCGAGACACAGATAAATGATATTACTTCAGATTGTCGAACAGGACATTAAGAAATGATATTTTAGCTGCCGATTATTTCTAACGCATTGATTAATGAAATTATTGCTTCCATTTTTCGAATGGCTGTTCTTTATATCTATAATTTAAGTCATTCTTGTAACGCATAATAAAGACTTATGCAATTCAGCCATTTCGATTTCAATAACTTTTCTTTTCACGTGGAAGGATTTTTATAGTATATCACAAGGACAAATACAAAGTTCATTATTTTTTTTTATCATAGAACGGAAACATATTTTTGTTAAAGAAAATAAATATATAAATAAATGAAAGGTTTTTCTCAAATCTTCTATATTGCGTTATATTCTTTAAATTGTTTTATTACTGCTATTTCGACATCTTTAACAGTCGTCACTGGATATTGAGTATGCTGCAAAGCACTCAAAAATATTACATGCTTCGGTGAATAGGACATGTTTTTCTTAAGATCATTGAAACTCTGATCCTTTTTAAACTCTTCAGAAAAAGAGATAAAAGATATATTTCTAGAATCTAAAAATAAACCATGAAGAAAGATACAATAATCCCATTTAGAGTTAATATTTTTATATACTTTGTAGGTGGAAGAAATATATAAAGATTATACCTCTCATTAAGCAACAGATTCTTGAGCTGCATCAAAAAGTAATTTATATGATAAAAACGATGCTTTTGATAGAAGTTCTTTTAGTTATGGGAAAAACCATTGTGTTTTATCTTTTTTAGTGGTAAATAAAAAGACATTTTTAACCCCAAGGTGCTTTTGTTCAAAATGCTCATACTATTTATTCGTGAAGAGGATATATTTAGGGAATCAATTAAATACATAAAAATCATTATGTTTATATATTGTTTGAGATTCTTGTTTTAAATCCTAATCTCTGATTTGATGATAAAATTCATTTAGAAATTAGTCATTCACTGGAAAAGTCATAATCAGTTTCTCATCAACGGGAGAGCTCTGAGTCGTACTTTAATTTAAATGTCATTTTTATTATTCTTTTTTAATGTTTACGTACTATATTCGCTGCTAGTTGATTGAAAGTAAAATATATGATTTTAATATCTCTGAAATCATCAAATGATATATGTAGAAATATTTATGAAACAGCAAGCAAGAATCGTTGATTTAATGATCAAGTTAGAGCAGTTTAAACAAAAATTGGCTACATTTTTTCACTCTCAAGACAAAAAAAAAAAAAAAAAACTTCTTAAATAGATCGTGTATTTAGCATACTTAAGGGTAAGTTAATATTCTTGTAGAGATCTCCCACGGCAATTCAACTGCATTGTAACAGTATCTTTTCCCATTCCTAATAATAATTGATATGAATACATTTTTCTCTGTAACCCTGTGAAACCGCCCCCTAGGGTGATCGTTTCCTTGATTATCTGCCTGAGCTAGAGGTGTAGTATTTACAAAAGGAACAAACATTTTTGTATTCTTAATATGACTTTATTAAGAACATTACTTAAACCTCTAAAAAATTAGAATATAATATTTGTGAGATAATATCTACTATGAACAAACACACAATAATAGTTATACCGAATCGCGCAACTTGGACCACTATCAATATCTAACCCACCTAATCTCCCTTCTAATAATATTACAAGTCTTAATATCAAATGGTAATCCTACCTTAATCTAATCGTAGCTTCAATCCTATGAAGAGGCGTCTGGGTGAGCGTGCAATGGTATGCACCTTGACCTAATGGCTGAATCTTCAGAGTAACTTCTACTGGCTGTCAACTCACGCTTGTATCAATCTTTCACATAACATTCTCCAAATTTCCATACGACTTACTGAAACTTCTGTTATTTAAAAGCTATCTCATTTGAATTTCAGCTTCACGTTTCTCTTCTTGGGTTTTAGTTGGAAAAAAGTTGCCTTTAATCTTGGCCCCCAAAGAACCCAGAGGACATGTTAAAGAAAAGACGCGTGAGCCCGTCACCACTCTGTCGCGACCCATCAGTTGCGGGTGTTAGATGGTTCAAGTAAGAAGCAGATATGACCTAAAGTTAACTACTTTGATTCAGCCTTTAGCACTTATGAGGAAAACTTAAACCCGAGGAGCAATAAAACTTATTAATTCTATTAGATATATGTAGAAGCACTTATCTTAATTATTCTATAGAACGCTTCTGTTTCCAACTTGCTAAGTCGTCAGCCGTAAAGTGAATGTCTTCCACGTCTCTATGAATTCTTCCCTTTGGATTTTAATATGACGAAATGCCACCACCGGTCGCTCACACTATGCTTTCCGCTTAGGATCAACGTTCAACCATTACCTCAGGCACGTAAGTCTGTTTTCGCCATATACACAAGAGCGTGAACTTTACCCGAAACACATTTTTAGACTGAAAAAATGCCTCAATTTTTATAAAAATTAGTGACATCGTAACTCATGAATAAGTTTATAATATAGTGTTTTTAAAATTTCAAAATATTTCATGAATAATTTGTTTTTCCATTCAACATGTAAAAGGAGAGCTCGTTTAGCATTATGGTATAGGAAAAAAAATGCGAAACACAATTTATGAAAGAAAAAAATGTGCCAACTCGGATGAAAATGAGTAGTATGATGAAATAAGTGATTCTTTACGGGGTAGTGAAACCAGAATATAATATTAATACTTTTATATCTGAAAAAATATTCCGAAATCGGGTCCTATTCTTTAACATTAGCCGAAAACAAGCCTTAACGAATGACACTTAAATAGAAATTTGCATTTGCATAAGATCAAACCCTCTCTACGGAAAACGGTTTTCAACTAAAATCGCAGTTAAAAATAGTATTTTCCACAAGAAAATTAGTGCAAGCCCGAATAAAACCCATCACAACCGTACACAAGGTTTCCTTCCTTCCTCAGTGGCACGACAGCCCAGGGTGGGCCTTGGCCTTCTCAAGAAGCCTTTTCCAGGCCAGCCTTCTTTCTGCTAAGTTTATTCGCAATAAATATTTTGGTTTTGAGCCTCCATTCGATAATGGGAACGACACTTGACTCAACAGCCTCTTAATAGCAGTTGGGTTCCTTAATTAACTAAAAATGTAAAAGAACTCTAATTCTATTGACCACACAAGAACTCCTGTTTTTTTTAACCAATTGTTCTCCGGAATGCTATAATAAAAGTAATTTGCTTTAGGATTGGTACTTGGTGTAACTTTTGAAATCATGAGTATGAGTGTGAACATTATATTTCTTATTAAATTTATCGTTTGTGTTAAAAAAAAATTACATGCTATAATATCACTTTATTATGGCAAAAACTCAAATAATCCTAACTGCATCTCCTCTCGGCTTCTTCTAATGGAAACCGTTTATATGAAACATTGAGACAATACATTTCAGCTCTTAATATATATATTTGTAGAAATTAAATTCTAAGAAATACGTGGGCACACTAGATGAAATTAAACTGATGGTCTATAATAAAAAAATAAATATAAAAACACACAATGAAGAAAAACTAATAAATCATTGAACATTTGTCCCCATATAATAGGAAGAAAAATAAGCGAACCTCACATTTCTAGTATATATTTAATAATTGTGTGCTAGAACCGATTAAAATCTCTTCGTTCCTGGTATTAATCGATGTACACGAATAAAATAAAATCTTTGAAAAGGTTTCACAAGGGAGTAAGTAAGCAGAAATAAATGAAATTTCTTTTTATTAATCTGTTTAATTAAATAACCCATTTCGAATTTTTTAAATATTAATTTAAAATACTTTTTTCTATCCACTTTTTTTTTCTTTTTCTTTGAAATCTTCAGAAAAATATATAATGAAAGCATTAGACCTTATTTTTATTGGTTTTATGTGTTGTTATAATTAACAGAGAACATTTCAACATATTCCGTAACAAAAGCTTCCTTTTATTTAATCCACCGTAAATAATTGTTCACTTTGCTGAAAAATTTGTTTCGTTTTATGTCAATGAGTTTTCCAAAATGTCAGAAACACAAGCTTCTTTTTTTGGCCTTCATAATTTTTAGATTAAAAAATAAATAAATAAATAAAAATAATAATAATGATAAAAAAAAAACGGAATAACGAATTTGTTGCTAAACATTCTAAACTCAATCCAAATGTATATTAGATAAGATGTGACATCTGAGAAATCTTCGGTTCTTTGTCATTACATAATAAAAAAAATGTATACTCAAAAAGGGTCTCTTATTTGGTCACAGAGAAATGAAACGAGATCAGTTTACCGAAAGGAAAATTTTTAAACTACGTAGATTAAAAAATACTAGAGACTGTAGTGACGCCTCATTAAACGAACACTTTACGACCCCCCTTTTAATTTTTTTGAAACCCTTTCTCACACCTGGGAACAAAACAGGTGTTGAGCAGATACGAAAAAAGGGTTTGATATTACCACACCTTTTCCTTCTCCTACACCCTGATGGGCCTAACAACGATTTATAGAAGGGACACTCTTTTTGGACAAGCTATCTATTATTTCATTCCTTCGCACATGTAAGCCGCGATTTACTTGAATGGAAAGAATGTCGGCTTGTTGTGATAAAGACATACCAAAGAGGGTACACTCAGTGTCAAAGTAACAAGTCGATTGATAGACCCTCCATATGGTGTTCAAGGTACAACGACGTAGTTGATCTCAGTCGCAATGGTCTATTGTCTCAAAGAATCAATGGAGTTGGAACCATGACGAAGGATGCCGGGTGTAGACTTGCAACGTTCACCAATCAAAAAATATCAGGAGCGTGAAAGAGGCATACTCAAGTAGTTTAAAAAGTGGTTCGGAAGGTGAAGAGAATAATTTTTTTCTTCTTCAAACACAAGGGAAAGAAATAATTGGGGCAGCCACACATTAAGACATCAAGGAACTGCTAGGACCTTTTTAAGACGCGATGACGCAGTCTGTGGTGAAGGCGCTCCAGTGATTGATCTAGGACAGGGGTGGTGAATCTTTATGGATCAACATGGCATTTTTTTTAAAGAAGTGTTTAATGAAGTATAGACGTGCGTCAAATAATTTGGACTTGCGATTATTTTGGCAAGATAATAAAACTAAATCCTAACCACTCTCTCAAAACTCTTTATTTACAACGAAAAAATACCTTTTGTTCTAAATAGTTGTAAATGTTTTTGTTATACGAAACATTTAAATTATAAAGTAACCGTAATGTGAGTCTTGTTGTTGCACATTGCATGACAAATAACTTGTACCAGGATCGTAAGATGTTACTTTTAATAGAATTCATGCTGAATTGAAGTCCTCTGCAACACACACAAATGGTTTCTAAGTAATTAATTTTTTTTGCTGTGGCTAATTTTTTTGACAAGAGGATTTATGATGGGTTTCAAACTGCCGTTTTACAGACGATGTTCTATATACCACTGTTCCAGAATATAGAACACTCTTCGCCTTGTCGACTTCATTAATAATGCCATATTTCACCGTTGAACAAGTTTGAAATTCTCTGTTATTCTTAATATCCTGCCCTTTTTGTGCTTTTGGTAAACCAGCCAAGTTAAATAACAGTTAAGAATCATAAATATAACACAAATAAACTTTAAAGTACAGTTACGTCAACGAAATGAGCTATGCCATGCGTAGATAAGCTTTGCATCATAAGCAATTGTAGTCCACGACGTAACTAAGGCAAGGCAATAACAAACGAATGTGCTACCAGCTGCCCCTTGACCGATGAACACTCGCGTTTGTTCATAATACCTCATAGTGAACTTTGTTTTTTTGAAAAAAAAAATGCAAACCATTTTGATCAGTGGCGTGCCCAAAATATTGTGTCGCGTGCCACTGCTTCGCCATCCCTGATCTAGGGGGTTTCAAGTGAAAGGGATTGCTGGGACAGCCGCATCCTCTGAAGATCAATAAACATTGATCCAGACTTGAACTTTTATCCAGCGAAAGGCTATGAAAATTAGAATATTTAACCCGCGATCACTCGCGCGGGGTGTTCTGTACACCCCAGCAACAAGAAAATCCTCCCAGGATTCTAAAAAGAAGGCGCAGAACCATAATTTTTTCTGTAGCTGCATATTTCAGGTCATTGAACCTTCAGTCCTGATGCAATCCCTCTTTCTTGAACGATTGGAATGTAATGACCTTCAAAAGTTTATCTGGGGAAGCTGAGAACTCCCGCGAGAAGTTGAGCATATGTATACAGTCTACTCTGAATGTTTGGAAAATGATTAAAATGTTATTTTTTTATATATACTTTCTACTATCATTATCTCATTAATTATAAAGTATATTTATTACTGGTGTAAACGTTTTATATATTGGTTTATGAAAAAATATAAAATTATGTGTTTTAAAATGAACATTTTGTATGTTTAGTTTAAATAAATATTAGTCTCATTTGTATGCAATAAATTTAATAATTTTATTTCTATAATACAAAAAACATCTTGAACTTTATAAATATGTATCATAATGACTTAATTTTATTTTCATAATTAAATACACGTGTTTAAAGTTTGGGGTGTTCTCTACATCCCGCGAGTAACGACGGTAGCCTAAACAGGCGCGAGATGACCGCGGGTTAATATTTAATTTAATTTTATAAATTGAATTTAAAATCAAATGCGCGTTTGAGCCTAAAGCTATGGAATCCCTCTTGTTACCATTTAATGAAGTAATTTTGAGCATTCACGAGATTACAACTTTTACTGAGGATTTTTCATTGTTTCCTTTCCAAACAACCGAGTGCATCTTTAAGGAAATCATTGGTATTTCACTTGGCCAATGAAAATAAACATCTTCATTGGAAAACAATTTGCCAAAACGCTGTTAAAACAAATAACGGAGATACAGTTAAAGAAGTAGTGCTTTACCAAAGAAATTCCGATAATGAGCCGACAAAAATGGATAATAATTAGGCGCCTACTTTCTTCTTTATTTCTAATGTGATGGGAAAGAGAAAGAAAGGATACACGAGTGTTTTGGTCTCCTGGATGTTAATGGATTTAATGAGAAAGATCATGGGAGCTTAAATGTATTAATTACATACACCAGAAATTCCAGACTTACACATTTTGAAAGCCTTTTCCTTTTGCTTTAATTACTTCAAAGTCGCATTAGATTTCGCTCTTAATTATATCATAAGGCAGTTTGGAGTTTTGTGTACTTCCTGTTTTGTGTATTGCACTAAGACCGTATATTTGGCTTTTGAGATCTACCTCCAACACAAAGCGTCATAAATATGACAACATCATTGCATTAAGAAAACTCAACTTTTAAGCATGTGCTAAGAGTACTTAGAGAAATATGTGTTTCAAATGTTACTTTCAGGTATTATTTTCATATTTTCAGATTAATACACTTACTATAGTAAAGTAAAATTTCAACACGTTCTCTGAAAAAAGTCAATGCTGTAATAAATCAGTTTTCTGAGAAGTTTGAGGAAATTAATTAATTTCACTTTATGAGAAATCAAAGTTCAATTTAAGGTATTAACACTTTATATATCACACTTTTCGAATTTCAAAAAATTTCAAGTTCTTCAGCATCTCAGTTAAAAAAAAACCCAACGAATTTAAGTTAAGTTTTCTGTGGTTAAAATCTTATTGTTAAAATATTGATATAGATTTTCTAACGTATTCTTGTAAAATCCTTGTTAAAAATATGAAAGTAAATAAGGAGAAAAAATAAACTCAAATATATTTTATTTTAAGAAGATAAATTCTTTTATTTGTGTATACATCTAAGTAAAATAAATTATTATCGTGCAAGTATATTAAATATGTGTTGGTATGCAAGAATGAAGGACAATATAGTTTTTCTAATGAAACATAATGCAAAAAATTGTTCCATATTGACACCGATAATGCCATGAGATCCCTAATATGTTATAACAGGGGGGAAAGTAAACAAACTTTTCCAAAAAAAGAAAGAAAAAAAAAATCGCAGATAAAAGAAAAGTTGTGTGCGTATGACCACACAATAGAAGTGAAAATTTCTGACTTATTCTGGGCAAGAGTATCTAATTGTTCGGTTGTACTACGTTTTCTTTCACGACATTTTGGTATGTGCCCATTAAGTAGTTTTCTTTTTCATGCCCATTAGTTGATGGATTTGTTTATTTCCTTTATTTTCTATATAAATGGTTTAAATAATTATTCATTCTTATATGTGTATGTATGAGAATGCACGATTTATATATATATATATATATATATATATATATATATAAATATCAAATGGTATAATTATCTAGAAATATTTATATATGCAAATTACTTATGTAGATTATATTTATATAATACATATGTTTATATGCTACTTATATACTATCGCAACAATCCCAACTTTCAAGATAACTTGCAAAGTTGGCAACTTTGATTTCCCATGTGTCGTACTCGCTGAATTGGGAACCATGTGCTTCCTTTCGTACTTAAAGTTTATATAAAACGCAAGAGTAACTTATTCACTTATTCGCTTGCACGTGTTATCCATAGGCTGATTATTGGTAGATATGTATCATATCTATTCAGATATACATCAGTTTTTGCCCTCCACTCCCAAAGCAGTATCACAAAACAGGAATAAGTTGTCGAAACAAATGACAGTATCATCCCAACGCATCAAAAGTTAATATACTTTCCTTGATTGATGAATTTTATAAAGGATGCATTAAATACTTGTTTTAATTCCCAGGAAATCCCGGCTGGGTGGTGTAGTTAGTTTAGCGCTGGCTTATACTCCTAAGATTGCGGGTTCGACTCCGGCCAAATCGGTGGAAATTCGACAGTACCTATGTCATATGATTATGCAGCATGTGAAAGATTCCTTAAGTGCCTGTTTGGCTTGGGTGCTCTCAGAAAAATTAAATTCCTAGTCTGGTTTCCCATTATCAGGAAATTGGGTGTCAAATTTACTTGCGATGATTCGTATACCAACTATATGATGCCTCACTAAAAATAGATACCAGCTCCCGGGGAATATACTGGGTCGGCAATGGTAATACACTAACCAGCAGTCCCATTAGAAATAAAAAAATTCCCATAAAATTCATATTCCTGCCATATAATTTATATATATATATATATGTTTCAATGATTAGTAATCTTTGTAAAAAAAATTGACTTGATGTGAAAAATAATATTAACAAAAGCAGCTGAACGGTCCTACTTCAAATATTTTTATTTTATTACCGTATTTTCAAGTTTTTTTCTCCTAGATATTTCTCTTCAAGATTCTGCGATTCCGAAATCCGTTGGCAAATCTTAAAGTGAAATGTTAATTTTCAGTATAAGAGACTTGCACCCCATTTTAGTTTTTCTCAAAAGGAAATTTATCAAAATGATCTTTACTGCTAATACTTCTCTGCATAATCACTATAAGTATATTGATCAAAGAAGTTGTGATTACTAAAGTCTAGACTGCTCTTTTCGTAATTACTGTTGCCATTCTCCTAAAAATAACATGTAGACGCGTATTTAACTTTCGATATCTTTTCCATTCTTCCTCTTTCGGTTAAAAAGATTTGCGCTGCATGTTGTGAAGATTTGCTCAAGGATCATGAATTTTTGTGATAGAATGTTATAAAAAAGAGCTACTGGGCTAGAAGGATAAAACTCGTTTTACGCAAAGAAAATAGCAGAACTTGGGTTCCCAAAGCTTCTTATGCGAGAATCCTTTGGACTGGAAAGTTTACATTGCATTATAGTCCCTAAAAGAGCTTTATTCGAGTTATTTTCACAGCTCCAGCTGCAACTGGAGTTCAGTTCAAGACACACAAAGGCAATATACGTTTTTCTCTTCGAGATGAAAAGAAGAAACCATATTCTTAAAATTATGGACTTGTGATCCTCTTTCATCTTTTCCAAGAAATTGAACAAGGGATGAAAGACACCCGTTTTATAATCCAGGGGAAAAGTCGTGAAGAATGTCGTACGCTTTGTATTCGGATTTACTATTTTCTTGCTCTTTTCAGAAGAAGAAATATATTTCTTATTTATTGTACTGCATGGTAGGCTTGAGATAGTTTCATCAAAATGACACTTTTTCGCATTTCTTGATTTTTAATAAAATTAGATTTGAATTTCATAGAATGATTTTTTGTAGAACCAATTTTATTAGTTATTAATGTCGTTTGTTTTTTTAGAGCCTTGTACAGTTAGCTGACATTTTGTTCTAGTACAATATAGTAAAAGTTTAAATTACTATTTATCAGCTACAGTTATGTCTTATTTGAGATAATGATTGCAGGAAAATGGTAATAAAGCTAAGCTTCTTCTTTGCTATATATATATATATATATATATATATATATAATAAGTAAACTTTTAGAAGATGCATACTATGTCGTATTTTGTCATGGCGAGTGGTTGATTTAAACAACGGCGAACCAAAGGTAGTGCGTGGCCGGTGGTGTGATTTTTCTGTGTTGCGTGGCGAGTGGTCGAGTACTGTATTATTGACGAGGCACTCATGTAAATCAATAATCCAGTTTATTCACATCTTGAAACACATAAAGATCAAATAGGGACGGCATTACACATAACAAGAAGCAAACATCATGGCACAAACACAGACAAAGACAAAAATTGAACGCGCGGCAGCCGGCTGGTTACATGATTGCAGAGAGGTGAGAGCAGAAGAGAAGAGAGAGCGAGATTTCCAGATCTCGGTATTTATGGGCAACGGGACGTCACGTAATTTTAGGAGGTGGATGAAGGTAGTTTCTAAAGTCTCCGGTAGATGGGTAACCAATTAAAACAATTACATGGTTATCCAGAAGGACTGGACGTTAATAATTCAAGAGCTTTTACAGATTATTGGAATTATTACACACACACGCACACACGCACACGCACACGCACACACACGCACACGCACAC
>BMAV01017287.1:127907-154929 GCA_019973955.1 Trichonephila inaurata madagascariensis | reverse complement strand
CACACACAAACACACACACACATATATATAAATGTATAGTTCTTGAAGAATATTCTCTGGATGAAAAATGTTACACTGCATTCTATGTTCGCTAAAAAGGGTCTTTTTGGCTTAAGGAACTCCAGAGTACATTTGAAGGCATAACAAAAATATATTATACATTACGTGATGTGGTGAAAAGAAAAAACAAAAAGGAAATAATTCTTTGAACTTTCATTCCCTTCCATCTTAATCAAGAAATAAACCTGGAAATGAAAAAAGACTGCGTTTCTTTATATTGAAGATAATTTTTATGAAAATACTCTTATGGTAGATTTAGTATTCTTAGACTATTTGTGTGTGAAAAAAATTTCTTACTGGAAATTTTCTACTTATACATTTGAGGTATTTGGGTGTAGTTACGTGTTATTGTTGTATTTTTCTCTAATGTCATAAAAATGAAGTTTTATTTTTCTGAGAAAAAAAATATATATCTAAGAAACAGGAGATTTTTTTTAAATTTTTATTTGCTGAGCTCATACGAAACAATCTATTATCAAACCTCACTCTCGTAGGAATTCCTTGAGTTACTACTTACTTCCTTTAAAGATTTTTGATTGTGTAATTTTGTTTCTTATTGTACTCAATTCTGTATAATTGTTCGAAGTTTAAAAAATACTTTTATGTAAAAAACAATTCACAATACAACACAAATTAAAGGTACTTTGTCGTTGATTAAAATAGAGAAAAAGAACATGAAGAATATTTAATTTAGTGTACCTGTTGATTCATAAATAGTGTGACCAATTTCAGAGGATCATAGATTTTTATTGCATAAAGTTATATGCATAGAATTTTCAATGTGGTTTCCTCTAGCACAGTACACTTATCGTAAGTGTTTCAGCTAAGCTAAAAGAGTTTTTTCGACCATTTTTTGGGTATTTTTCCAACTTCCTCTGTGATACCTCACGGACTGGGGGTATCATCTCTTAATCCACGCGACTTGAGATTGTGGGGACAAAAGATTGACCACTCAAAGCTTCCATAATAAAAAACTAGTTTATTATTATTTCAACTAATATTAAGCAATGTAACACAAGTCTAGGAGGCTAATGATCAGGAAAGATATGACATAAACTACAATTCTTAACAAATAGCGCATTAAACCTTACTCACTATCTTTATGATAAATTAACCACCGAATCTATATTTATAGACGATTCCTTAACTTACTAGAATCCGCTCTAGTATTAAAGTGTAATATTATCTATCTTACCGATATTCCACGGCGAACAGCTACCAGTCTTTATATCGTCAATATAATGCTGTAATCCAACTTGATCCGGCAAATGAGTAATCTTCTAGTTTCGAACCCACTTCTATATGATTCTTATAATACTTCCTGAGACATTCTAGACTCTCAATAGAACTTCTAATTAGCACTCATAGACTTCTCCTTCTAGGAACTCCACTTAGAACTTCCGCCTTCTGAATGCTTCCACTTACCCCTACACGAATACTAAAGCTCCAATATATAAGCATTCCTAATCTGCATAATTGCGTTCTCTTCTTGAGTTGGTTGGAAAAGAAATGCCATTCTGGCCCCCAAAGATTTCCCAAGAGGGTTTTAGTAGAAGGTGCGATAAATCCCCGTCACACCTCTTAAATTGCTTTTTGAAGCCCTTGAAATGCCCTTACTTTACGTCTATTGTATTCTTAAGTATCCCCATAGAAATTAATCGCGAGGAATACAGACAAGGGATAGTGATAATCGTTTATCAGGAGGTCAAAAATTTATCTTTTTATATTTCTGTCATTTTATAGTTGATTTTGCAGTAGTAATTGATGCACAATGTTGGTGAAAAACAAAGTTACCTTGAGTGTAAAGATGTTTAGTTTCTCCAATCAAGTGTTTCAAAACTTTATTTTAATAGTATTTGGTATCAATTTTAGCCTTTGGTTCTATAAAAAAGGGTTTTGTTAAGCCTTGAAAGGACATTCCTGTCCATACCATAACACCTGATGACCAACCTGCATTTTGCAAAGCAGCTGTGTCTTTTCGATGTTTTTTCCGTTAAATATATTGTATCTTCATTTTGCCAGTTGTGAATGACAGATGAAGCAGTGCTTCATTAGAAGTTATCCATGCTTTGTATCTACCTTTGAGTAACATTAAGCACAAAGACCAAGAACGTTTCTTCCTTTTCCTAGGGTCTTAACAGACCTTTGATGACAGAATGGAAAATTTACTTTTTTATGGCCAATTTTCTTTATTTGATGATAAATTGTCGAATGCCATATCTGTAGTTTCTTTGCCATAGGTTTTTGAGGCAAATGATTTTCTACCGCGGTAACTCTTTTCAACTCCTTTTTCTCTTTTTCTTTAAGGACTTCCTTTCGTTCACATTTTTCCCCTGGAGCTTTTGATTGCAAGCTAAATATTATTTCGTTTTAAAGATTATATAATAATACAATAGAAAAATGTCTTTTTTGATTTGTAAATGCTCTATTATTTACAGAATTTGAGCAAACATCCTTCAAAAGCTGTAAAATTTCGTTCCGGGTTTCAGGATCTAATTCCATTTCTATAAGTTACTCCCACTGATAAAAATGGTTAGATTAGTATTTTAAATATTTCATTTTTAAAATAAAACTAGTAGTAAAATAATAGAAATTCTACATAAATAGTTGTATGCTTTTAAAATTGGTCACACCAATTTTGAATCAATCGGTAACAGCTTGGCTTAAAGAATAACAGATCCATGACTCTGACTACAAGTCTTGTATTTCAATAGACTATCATTTTTATATTTATTGAAATCATGACCTTGCTATCTATAATGTTTATTTTCCCTTGTTACTGTCGTTTTGTTAAGTTCTGCATCCTGAATCTATATACTTTCCTCATCAAAAAATTCTAATTCAATTAACTTGGTAATAAGTTCTATATTGAGGTTTATGTATTTGAGGTTGAGGTTGTATTGTTGTATGAGGTTGAGGTATTCCATGAGGTTGCCTGCATCGTAAATTTATTAAAAATACCAATATTAAATTACTTAAAACAATTTATTGCAAAAACTACCTTTCTTTAAAAAAATCAATTGTTGTTTATTTCTCAAGGAAAAGTAAATCTTTATAAATGTCATCCACATATTGAAATATGATAATTCTATTTAGTACTAGAGTTTTCTATATTTTATGCACTCTGCTCAAAAAAATTAGTGATGCACATGGATTTAACGAAATTGTGCAAATATTTTTTCTGCTAACTAACGAAACACCCGTAATCGAAAGTGCAGCAGAAAAAAAAGTTACTATGCGAATTAACGTAAATGGGTTCAAAATCCAGAAAAAAAAGAATTAGTGCAGAAATGGTGATTTCGTTGAAGCTATTGTTTTTCATAGTCTCAGTATTGAAATTCAACCTTCCGGCTGCTCTTTTTAGAAAAGAGGACTGGAAAATGTCACGACAATGTGATCTATTGGAATCCATGGCTTGTGGTATTATCCGGAGACTGGAATCTGAACAAACCCAAAGGACTGTAGTGGACGCTTTTGGAGTCGCAAGAAGTGTCATTGTAAGACTGTTGAATCTATTCCAAGAAACAGGGCAAGTTTGATGTCGGCAAGAGCAAGATCATCCACATGCAGCCTCAGCAAATAATAACCGATATTTATTATTAACAGCTCGTCGAGACAGAACAGCAAATGCTACGCAGGTTCAAAGACGTTTTCTTTTGGCAACAGGAAGAGCCAAAAAGCAAATCAATCCGAAATGGATTGATCGGGATTGATTTTCTTTTCAAGCAAATCAATCCAAAAAGGGCTTCATGCAGGTGGTCTGTATGCATATCGGCCAATGGTGTGTATCCATTGACAGCAAAGCAGCGTGCGGCAAGAAGAAAGCGAGCTTCTAATCATCGAGATCTTATGTCAAGTGATTGAAGTCAAGTGCTGTTTAAAGACGATTCCCAATTCAGCTCAGAGTGTGGCACCAGACATGTTTTGGTATGGCGAGAAAGAAGAACCTGAAATAACCCTACATTCATTCAGGAAAGAGCACATTTCAGACGAGGTTGTTTGATGGAATGGGTTGGAATCAGTATAGGAGGATGTACTGACCTGCATGTAATTCGGAATGGAAATTTGACGGCCCAGATTGTTTTGCAGACAAGATCTGAAGACCCCAAGTCATGCCATACGCAACAGCCATTAGAATTTTCTTTCTGTAAATAAGGCAAAAAGTGTCATTGAAAGATTGTAGAATCGAGTCTAAGAAATAGGGAATGCTCGACGTCGGCCAGAATAAGGTCGTCCATGGGCTACCACAGCAAAAAAACACAGTTAATCGAAACAGAATAGCCAATACGATGGAGATTCAAAGATAGATTCTTTCAGACTTCTTTTTTTTTGTATTGCGTTTTATTACACCTGTACTCTCTTTTTTATACCCATGCATGGCTATGGTGCAACGGTTTCCTAACTTTTTTTGCATGCTTACCTAATTTGCTTGAACAGTGTATATTTAAGGTATCCGACTACGTTCGGAACCGTGATTTTGCAAAAGCGTATAAATGGATAATATTTATAATATTTAGTGTCTCTTAGATTAGAAAATGTATATAAAATTGTTTTAAGAATATTATTACAATAAAAAATTACTTAAGTAAGATATTTTGACAAAAATGAACATAGAATGACCAATTTTGAAAACAATCTCTTTTTGTGAAAAATGCATCTATTAAAATAATATTTTGCCTGTATATAGCGTAGACCTCTGTACAGAGGCTCAACTAGAATTTTTGAAATATATAACTAAGAAGTGGGTTTATCGATGTTTTACGACAACGGAGGGGAGAAATTTTAAGAAAAAAACGCCGATAATTATTTCAATTGGTGGTAACTCTGAAAATAATGTGAATTTTTCAAAAATTCTAGTTCAGACTCTCTGGAGAAGTCTTTACTTTATATAAGCACACACACACACACAAAATATTGTTATTTTAGAAGCATTTTTTATAAAAGGAGATCATTTTGAAAAAACGTTATTCTAAGTTAATTTTTGGCAAAATATTGTATTTAAATATTTTCTTTTTGTCAAAATGTCCTTAAAACAATTTTACATATGTATTCTAATCTAAGTGACACTAAATAACATTAAAATTATTCATTTATGCACTTTTTTAAAATCACGGTTCCGAATGTAGTCGAATACCTTAAGAGCTAAAATTTAAGTATTAAATTAATTTTTTTAAAGAAAAAGAGTGTTTTCCTTGAACATACAAACTTGTAATTTCTTTGCTAGCATGTACACAAGTACACACAATTTCTTTTAAAAAAATGATTAATAATTAATATATTTTAGATTAGTTATCGAATGGGATATTCTATTTGAAGGATTACTGTTATGTGCTATAAAGAGAACTACAACATTTTAAAACCTATTCGGTTTTAACGAGTTTTCATGGATGGATATATAAGTCTGAAAAATATTTACCTTCTTAGATATTCTGTTTTAGAAATTTAACGCGCGAGAAAATAGTTAAAAAAAATAAAGGATTTGTAATACACAAGGAAACAGTATCTTCGCTGCTAAAAGGTCAGTTATTCTGAGGTGATATGTTGTCCCATGTCGCAGTTCTTGGGATTAGGTAAAGGGGAAAAAGGAAGGGCATAGAAAAGCGTACCTTTAAAATTAAATTACAAATTCAGTGTCAACTTTTAAAGTGGATAAGCCAGAAGACTCGTACTTTAATTCGCAAGAAGCAATGCAAGTTTATGCATTTGTAATTTACTTTTGAAGAAATTAAAAAAAAAGTATGTAAAATACTCTCTACAGATATTTAATTATGATGAAAGCAACTACATGCAATGTGGAATAAAAGTGTTCTGCGTGAAGAACAATTTTTAATGTGTGAAAAATATGAAATAATAACATGCTACATTAAGTTAATTAAATTTAACATGCACATTAACTTAGTTAAATTGTTAATTTATAAACAGAAATCTTTTTTTAAACAGGAACAAAGGAGTATCTAGTAAATATATATTTAAGTTTATCTTGTTTAATTTCATAACATTTAAAAACAAATTTATTAAGATATCACGGAAGTTTGATTATGAAAATGTTATTACAACAACGAGATTCATAAAAAAATTAAAATTTGGAAATACCATTTATATTTCACGAAACAAATACTTTTCAATGATAAATATTAATTAGAATTTGTTAATTTAAAGTACATATTTCATTTTAAATGGATACAAACAAATATGAGAATTCTAAGTAGAAATGTTTATATATATTTAGGTTTATAAAGGATATAAAGTGCTTAAATCTAATTATTAGAAATATAATTTAACGCTAAAAATGACAATAAATGGTAATTATGAATATATTAATACAAGCCATTATTGTCTTAATGTAAAGAACTAAAGAGATAGGAACATAAAAAAAAATTCAGGGTGATTCACTATTAGACCGACAGGTTTGAAAGGTATTTAGGGATTACAAAAACAACTCGAAATCACATAGGAATACAGGGTCTCAAATGCTGTAGTTGCGAGTAAAGGTGCAAAGAAGTAGAGAAAAGTACATAAACAGCAACACAAAAATGAGACAGAAAACCTTTTATTGAAAGGTTGTACTGCAATAGGTGTTCGCAATTACGACAAAAAACCGTCTGGCAGGCCAAACAGCAATGCTGCACGGAATTCTTTATGTTCTAGAACCCCAGAAAAAAGTCGAATATACTTACTAATCATGTTAAGATATGTTTTATGGTATCCGACTACGTTCGGAACCGTGATTTTGCAAAAGCATATAAATGGATAATATTTATGATATTGAGTGTCACTTGGAATAGAAAATGTATATAAAATTGTTTTAAGAATGGTATTACAATAAAAAATTATTTAAATACAATATTTTGACAAAAAATGAACATAGAATGACCCATTTTCAAAATATTCTCCTTTTGTGAAAAATGCTTCCATTATAATAATATTTTGCCTGTATACAGCTCGGACCTCTCTACAGAGGCTCAACTAGAATTTTTAAAACTTATAACTCAGAAGTGGGTTTATCCATGTTTTGCTACAACAGAGGGGATAAATCTTAAGACAAAAATCCGATAATTATTTCAATGGGTTGTAACTCTGAAAATAATGTGAATCTTTCAAAATTTATTGTTCAGCCTCTGTACAGAGGTCTGAGCTATATACAGGCAAAATATTATTATAATAGAAGCATTTTTCAGAAAAAGAGAACATTTTGAAAAAAAGGTTACTCTAAGTTAATTTTTTGCCGAAATATTGTATTTAAATAAATATTTTTTTGTCAAAATGTCCTTAAAACAATTTTATACGTGTATTCTAATCTAAGTGACATTAAATATCATGAAAATTATCCATTTATGCGCTTTTTTAAAATCACAGTTCCGACTGTAGTCGGATACCTTAAGTTATGTTTTAAGGGAAGAAGTCATTTTTTCCAGGAACAAAATAATCCAAAATTGCAAAAATTCTTGTGCAACAATGAATGGCTAGTAAAGCTTGCATACCTGGCAGTTATTTTTTCTCTGTTAAATGAGCTAAAAATATCCTTGCAAGGACAAGGATGTGTGCACACTACGAAGTAAAATGGATGCGTTTCAAAAGAAAATATTATTGTGACAAACAGGGTTGGTTGATGACGATCTGGAAATGTTTTCTAATTTTGATGAATACATGAACAAAAATGATGTTAAGCAGCAAGTAGTAACCCTAGTAAAAAGAACTTGGAATCACTTACAGAATATTGTGTTCGTTACTACCCCCAAAAATGAAAATCCCAGACATGATAATATGTGGATAATACATCCGTGTGCAGTAAAAATTCAGGATAATAATTTAAGCATGCATCTAAAAGAAAGCCTCATCCACTTATCATTTGACAAAACTCTCAAACTTAAATTTCATTCATCCTTATCAAGATCTCAGTTTTGGCTTTCCATAAAAAGTTAATACAGTTTTCTTAGAGAACGGGCGACGAAAACTCTGCTTCAATTCTCCACAGCTTATTTACGTGAAAAGGCTTTTTCATCTGTCCCACCCATCAAAACACGGTACTGATCTCAGCTTGAAATAAATACAGTTCTCCATCTTGCAGTAACAACACATTGGGTTCAAATATCCATAATCTTTCAAGTAAGCAGGAACATCCATCACACTAGAATTGTATAATGCTAAAAGTTTGGTTTTTACAGTTTTTTTTTTTTTGTTTATTTTATTATGGTTTATTAATAAAGCTCTCATAATTTGGTTACAATTAATAGTTTCATTTTATTAACTAGGTACATTTAATGCGTTCTTAGATGACATTTTTTAAAAATAAATATAAGGAATCCTATTAGTGTTTCGCAGGATTTAAATTATGAATTTACTAGTCCGTGAGGTCCAAAAGTTTGGTGACCGCTGTTCTAGAAGACTCCTCCAGGCAGTCTTACGGAATATGTTGAGGAATGGAAGGTTTCAGGAATATTGTTCCCGTTGGAAGGCGTCATTTGCATTCCTTTCCCCGAGGTAGTAGAATGAATTTGTATTCAAACGATGAACTGGTCGACATGCTGATAGTATATGGAGATGCAGATTGTCTAACAAGTCCGCTATTCAACGGTAGTACCAAGAACATTACTCGAACAGGCTGGTTAACATCACCCGACCTTCGCAAGTGTGAACAAAAGGTTTGGTGAGACTGGTTCTTTAACGAGTTAACTGTTACTTTTAGGAGAATGAAGCGGTTGTTTGCTGGAATATTTGTAGCTGCCGGGAGGATATATGACATGCCAGGTATCTTCCAGATCGTTAGAAATTCCGTGCAGTGCCAATGTTAGGCCTGCTAGACGACTTCTGGTAGGAATTTCGAGCACCTGTTGTAGTACAACCTTTCAATAAAATGTTTTCTGTCCGATAAATATGTTGCTGTTTCTATTCTTTTTCTATGCTTCTTTTGACCGTAGCTCGCAACTAAGGCATTTGAGACCCTGCATTTCCATGTAATTCCGAGTTGTCTATAATCCTTACACACCCTGCAAGTTTGACGGTATGGTAGTGAATCAACCTCTGTATCAGGGATGGTGAACTATTAGAACGCGTGCCATTTATGGCACGTGGCACAATATTCTGGGAATGCCAGCAACAAAATGGTTTGCATTTTACTTCAAAATAACAAAGTTCACTATGAAGTATTAAGAACAAACACGAGTGATCGTTCGCGGTGCGGCGAGGGGAATACACTCGTTTGTTAATGTCTTGCCTTAGATACGTCGTAGTCTATAACTGCTTATGATGCAAAGCTTGTCTATGCACTGCATAGTCAACTTCATTGACACAACTATATTTTGAAGTTTATTTGTGTTATATTTACGATTTTTAATTTTTATTTAACATGGCTAGTTCAGAAAAAGAATAAAAAAGGCAAGTAACAGATAATTTCAAATTTGGTGAATCTAGAAATGTGGCATTATATTAGTAAATATGGCGTGTGTTTTATCTTCTGTAATAGTGGTATGACGAACATCGTTCGTAAAAAGGTATTTTGAAACAAATCGTAAATTCTCTTGTCAAAAAGGCGAACCACAGCAAAATTAATTAGTTGCTTGGATACCAATTGGCAGATGACTCTAATTGAGCATGCATTCTACTAAAAGTAACATCTTACAATACTAATATAAATTATTTGTCATCCACACACAATCTGCACAACAACAGAACTCACACTAATTTGAATTACACGCACAACTAAAACATTTACAACAATACAGTACAAAAGGTATTTTTTTATGTAAATAAAGAGTTTGGTGTTCTTTATATAGTATTTAGTTTTATTATTTTCCCAATAATCATAAGTCAAAATTATTGACGGCACGTCTACACCTCATTAGACACTTCTTTTGGAAAAAATGGCCCGTTGATCCATAAAGGCTCGCCACTCCTTATCTATATGATAAAAGTATATTGTTGGAAAGAGAACATAATTTTTCTTAATAAACTTGAGTAATTTTGTTACATAGAATCCCAATGAAGCGACTATAGAGTTACAAGATGGAAGAGGGAACTCGTTAAACAGTGTTGAACAGAAGCTAAGCGAAAAGTAAGATTCATCTTGAGGTATCTGACTACGTTCGGAGCCGTTATTTTTCAAAAAAGAACAAACAAATCTATTTTTTTAATATTTAGTATCATTTAGATTAGAATACACATATAAAATTGTTTTAAGAATATTATTGCAATAAAATATTACTTAAATGCAATATTTTGGCAAAAAATGAACTTAGAATTAATAATTTTCAAAACATTCTCCTTTTATCAAAAATGCCTCTATTATAATAATATTTTACTTATGTACAGATAACACTTATACAGTAAGCCGGAATTACTATTTTTGAAAAATTCGCATTATTTTTAGGGTTGCTATCAATTAAAATAATTATTGGTGTTTTTTTATTAACATTTCTCCACTCTGATGTATTAAAATATGGATAAATCCACTTCTAAATTATATAGCCTCTGTACAGAGGTCTGAGCTATGTATATGCAAAAAAATATTAGAAGCATTTTCCATGAAGCCATAATGGTTTGAAAATACGTAATTCAATGTTCATTTTTTGCCAAAACATTGCAGTTAAATATATTTTTTTTACTATAATAATCTACTTAAAACAATTATATATATATATATATATATAGTAATATAAAATAACAGTGATATATATATATATATATATATATATATATTCTAATCTAAGTGAAATTAAATATTCGTTTGTGTTCTATTACAAAATCACAATTCCGAACGTAGGCGGATACTTTAAAACCACCACTTTTCATTATGTGGAAATTGAAAAATTTGTAACGGATTCAGAGTCGTTCTCATCTGGTCATGATTTATAATGACAGGCTATTTAATAAGAAACCTATTTATAAACCTTAGTGTGGAATAGTTAGAATAAATAATATGTATATGTAATAATTTCCTCTAGAGCCCTTTCAAAAAAATCTCCTTTAAATAACATTTAATTCTTTGGTTCAGGACTAACGCGTTAATCCTTATCGCAATTGAATAGTAACATTTCATCAGAAAATTTGCTGCCACCAGTTTCTAACCAATCATGCCTCCTAATAGAAAGGAGTCACGCGACCTTCACCACCGGTATATAAAGCGAAAGTTCTTTGTGCTCATCATCTTTGTCTTTGTCTTCGTCCTGCGAAATATTGTTGCTGCTTATCGCTTCTGCTATGTGTGTGTCCCATTTACTTAATTATTCTAAATGATATTAAACTTCATATTTTTGTGACCATGAATAAAATAAGATTAAAACTAATCCAGAAGAAGTTTTCCTGTTCATCAAGAAGCAACCAACATAAATAACCATCAGCAAATCTACATACAAGTAACCAACTTAAATAACCCTCGACTACACTAAATATATACATTTATAAACAAGATGATGGATGTTCTATGTCTAAATCCCATATTTTCTAGTGAAGGAGAGTTATATTAACCTCACACTGTAAATCAATACGAGGGCTATTGACGAGGGGCAACGTAATTTTGAATCTATATCAAGTAACGAGGAGGATACTTCTTTCCTCTAACTATTACATCACACCAAAGAGAGGACAATGGAGCGATGACAGTTTTAACGTGCTTTGGCCATCTCTACACGGTGGGTCTTCTGTGGCACCAGGATTCAAATCCGTGACACTCCTGTCACGAGCTCGTGACCATAACCAATAAGCAATCGCAGTCACTCTATATCGTCTAAGTAGATTTAATAAAATTAAGAAATATATCACAAACTGATTATTTATAAGCTACTTGGGAATTAAGCTTAGTAAGCTTATGTTTGTTTCTTAAGCATTTCAACTTAAATAAATATTTAAATAACTTACCTATCAATAAAAAATTCTTGTTGAGCCTCTGTACAGATGTCTGAGCTATATACAGGCAAAATATTATTATAATAGAAGCATTTTTCACAAAAGGAGAATATTTTGAAAATGGGCCATTCTATGTTTATTTTTTGTCAAAATATTGTACTTAAATAATTTTTTATTGTAATACTATTCTTAAAACAATTTTATATACATTTTCTAATCTAAATGACACTAAGTATCATAAATATTAGCCATTTATACACTTTTGTAAAAACCCCGGTTCCGAATGTAGTCGGATACCTTAATGCAGGATTTTTATAACAACTAATCGTTATTTTACTTTACAAAAAAGATAAAAAATAAACACAACTTTGATTTTAAATTTAATCAAAATAACTAGTTATTCAGCTGGATTGGGGTGTTCTTTACTAAAAGCCTACATAAATACGACTCGTCAATAAATCTAAACTTATTTGTCCGGACGAAGCAAAATTCATTTTCATTTTTAATATCAAAAGGCTTTTCTTACAGGTTTTTTGCAACTATCATAAAATTAAATTTATTTTTTATCATTTACATTTTTAAAATCATAAATCCTGTTAAGCTGGGAGTCTTGAATCAAAAATACGAGAAATAAAATTACTGCCGCGCACTCAAACACTTCTTTTCAACCTTTTTAACATGCAGAACATATGCTCTCAAAATACTTTTAATTATTTAATTTTCATTAACAAGCTTACATGGATTTTTAAAATTAATTATCGTTATCAACCTCCAAGTCTACTTAAATTTGATTTTTTCATTAACTCAGACTTTATACACGATGAAAAGAAGCAAGAATTTTTTTTTTACTCACGAAACAGATGTTCTAATTAAATTTGCTAAATCCAATCCCGTGAGAATTAAGCACGACCCTGTTAACCCTTACTGTTTCGTAGTAAAAGAATAATACGCGTTTCAAGAAAACATCAAAAGGAAAGAAGTTCACTTCTTTGAAAAAAGTTTTTTTTTTCTCGTCCTAAATCTACGTAACGTTTTTCTTCTTTAGCGTAATCTGTATTCTCGCTTTTTTACTTACGAATCAATTAATCAGATTTAGTGACAAAATTTTGCTTGTAGTTTTTTTCTTGTTTTTTTAGTATATCTTCTACACAACTCTAATATTCAATATGTATATTTTCTTTCTTTTCAATTTCTGTAGAAAATAACATAATGCTTTTGACTGCAGACAAATCCTGGTTAAATTTCATTCTAATTAAATTTGCCGCATACCTTCTTTTGAAAAGTTCTGTAAATAATTGGAGAGAGAGAGGGATAAATAAAATAGGCTTACTACTTTAAAAATTATATAGACAAGAGAGAATAAAATAAATTTTTTTTTAAAAAAAATATAAAACTAAAGTAGTATAAAATTTTTCTTTTGTAAAAATGAAGAAGTGTACTTGTTTTTCTTTTATACAAATAATAATTTTTTTTTCAAATACAATCTGTTTCTTGAGGTTTTTTTTTTTTTTTATATTTGTAACATTTAATTTCACAATGAACATTTTTATAAACTTAATTTTAAATCAAATTAACATACTATAATATGCATGTATGTGTGTATGTATTTATGCATCCAAAATGATTAATTCCCAGAGGGACAAATTTGCAGGAGGGGTAAGGACAATTTGGAATCATACTGGATTGTTGGATCAGAAAGGCTTTCTTCGTGGTGTAGAGAAACTCGACTGCACAGCGAGACCATTTTTAAACCAGTGTTTGACGGTAAGCCACTGAGATAATAAGATAAACGAATACTTAAACTAAAATCAATCTGACATGGATGACTTTTAATCCCCATCATGCCCAATGGACTAAATTCATGATGGTCACATGATAACGGCAATCACGTGTTTTCCATTAATTAAAAATTGCCATACTAGTTGTTCAACTTGTAAAGTTTAGATAACATTAAAAATTTGATGATTGGTTAAAGAGACCACGTGTTAAAATTCTTCAAACAGTTTTCAAAATTAAAAATAAAAATACTTGCATTTTAAGAATACTTTTAAATTAAGTGCATTTTGTTTTACTATGTGCATTATTATATCGTTGACAAATATGTACTTTCTAAAATAAAGTTCCTGCAAAAGGCAAAAGTTGGCAACAGTGAAGCACTTGAACTAATTGGCTGGAAACGCGTGATTATATTTATGATATAATTATGACGTCGCATTAATTTATGAACTAATTGGCCGAAAACATGTGGCTCAGTTATCATGTGACTAATGACGTCACATGAATTTACTCCATTGAGCCCATTAGGTCAATGTCTGTTTTAATTCAATGAAGAGAACACGTGTTTATCTTTATCGCGTAATAATCATGAATTGAGGTCATTGGTCTATACTGAATTTAAATAATGAACATAGAATGACTCATTTTTAAAATATTCTCCTTTTGTGAAAAATGCTTCTATTATAATAATAGTTTACCTGTATATAGCTCTGACCTCTGAACAGATGCTCAACTGGAATTTTTGAAATATATAACTTATAAGTGGGTATATCCATGTTTTACGACAACAGAGGGGAGAAATTTTAAGAAAAAAAATGCCGATAATTATTTTAAACGGTTGTAAATCTGAAAATAATGTGAATTTTTCAAAACTTATAGTTGAGCCTCTGTACAGAGGTCTGAGCTATATACAGAAAAATATTATTATAACAGAAGCATTTTTCCCAGAACACATTTTGAAAAAGGTTATTCTAAGATAATGTTTTGCCGAAATATTGCATTTAAATAATTCTTTTTGTCAAAATGTGCTTAAGACAATTTTATACATGTATTCTAATCTAAGTGACTTTAAATATCATGAAAATTATCCATTTATGTGCCTTTTTAAAATCACGGTTCCGAACGTAGTCGGATACCTTAAATAAAAATAATAAATAAATAAAGGTTCTATAAATTCTTATAATAGGAAAAGAAGGATTGTACTTATATATTTGAGCTTCTCTCCTTATTTATTGCACGTTGTCGAGAATAGGGGAAGCAAGTGGTTCTTCTGCTCTGTTGTAAGCACTTCGTTCAAAAAATAGTTCTCATAGTAAGTAGAGTAGCCTGCATTTTCATTTTTATACTTTAATTCGACTAATACTAAAATTACACGAACACACATAACATAAAATTTACAAAGAACTAACGCGCATGCGTGAATTGAGATGTCAGCCATTGGTGGTAATAGAGTGTTTCCAGAGACACAACAAAGTGGTAAGACCATCTGTGACTGCCTACCTTGAAAATGTTGTTTTTCGTCTACATAAGGCATTTTTTTAATTTCAAAATCTTATAGTTTGAACATTTTTCTTTCGAAAACAGTTTCCCTTTTTCCTTTACGCGAAATAGAAATAAAGTTATAGTGATTTTAAAAACTATCACTCTATGCAAAAGGGCAATAAGATAAAACTTTAAATGAGTTTTTCTCCAACTTATGTTTTCGAAAGAAACCTTTTACCAGATACATGATATCTTAAGAACCAAACCAGATAATGTTTTGAAATTTTGTGGAAATGTTTATTATACTATTTTTCATAAAGTGGATCATAAGTTTTGTTGTTGGTTAAATATTTTTCCATTTAGGGTAGTTTTTATAAAGAAAAAACTTTAAAAACAACAAAATTTTCATATTATTATGTATAATTGTCTGTAATTTTTTGGTACTTTAATATTTCTTTTAGATTTTGGTTCATTTTGAAGAGAACCGTAAAATGTATGTTGGGTATGAAGAAAATTATAATAATTGTATTAGAAATTTTTATACAGTTTTACCCGTTTTAATAAAAATTTGATAAAATTTCCTTGAAAACAACCAATTTTTCTATATAAAAGTACAATATTTATTTAAAATTTTTTATGTATTTACATATTTTTATATTTTTATTTCTCTTCCTAAAAATACTAAATTTGTTTCAAAAATTTGTTTTTATAAAAAAAATTGGCTACGAAGGTAGGCAGTCACCTTAAGGTTTCTACACATTTCGAACAGAGTGATATTTAGTGGTACTTGAATTGGAATATACTTATAAAATATGTCAATGCACTTTTTGGCAAAAAATAAAGAAGTATAGTATATTTTCAAATTCCTGTTATGTAAATTGAGTCTACAGTAACATTTTCCTTATATATATATATATATGTTTTAAAATTTATTAGTCTTCTTTTTAATTCATTTACTGCTATATATATATATTTCCTTATATTTTTTTTAAAATTCTGCTTTCTCTCTGATATATTAAAATAAGAATAAATCCACATCTAACTTATACACTTCAAAAACTATAATTTTAGAAGTGTAATTGTATAATAATATTGATTAAATATGACTAATTTTTTTGGTGACAACTTCTTGTAATTAAATATAAAAAGTTACTTTAAAGAAAATTTAATTTTTTTCACCAAACTAATAATTTAAGTAGTAATAATATTTGATTAATATAATCGTATGTCGCTTGGGTATTCAATGGGTGAAGTTACACAGAGTTGTTTTTATGTTCACATTATTGTCCTTTCACACTTCACATAGCAGGATTTCCCAAATTTACCAGATTTCTGTGTCACTGAGAGAATTTGGACATTTTGGAACATGGTATGAAAAGTAACAGGCGGACACACATGCATTGGATAACATTAAATGAACAATTAAGTACCGAGTGGGCTAAACGTGATACAGATGTGAACCTAAATTACATTGTGATAGCGTACCTTAGAAAAATAAAGCTATCATTAAAGAAGCGGAGGATGCAACAATATCTGAATAAGAAAAGGTTATTCGATGTATTTATTTTTTTCAATTCCTACTATTAGAGCTCACATTCTTTAAATATTTATTTTTATCTTGGGGAAATTTTTCATTGTTAATAAAATGCATTTTAAAGCGCTCCATTGAGCTGAAATTTTATATACATGATTATTTTGGATGACAATACAATAATTTAATTATAATTAATAAGAATTAATTGATTAAAACTAACTATTCAAAGAATTACATATACAGCCACGTTGGCATCATTTTTGGCGACTTAGTGACCCTTTTGGCCACTTGTGTCAAAACTTGTAAAGGTTTTTCCTCACGTTTTAAAGCATTCAGTTGAACTGAAATTTTATATACACGATTGTTTTGGATGACAATACGATACTTTAATGATAATTAATAAAAATTAAATACTATATATTGTTGTGATTCTGTCATATGTATATACATATTTATATAATTGTAACTATTTAATAAAAAGTAGCTAAAAAATACAATTTTTCTTTGTTGATCTAAGTAGGGATTGATTAAATTTTTTTTTATATTACTTGTTATCCGGTGTGTTGGATTTATCGCAAATTTGCAGAAATGGAAGGTTGTTAAAACTACGGCTGTAATCTCGACTGTACCAGACACTGTTCGAGGGGAATGATATAGGATATGAAATGTTAGTTGAACCTGAGTTTCCTAGTGTAATGTAGATGTCTGAAGACTAGATCTGCAGTTTTCTGACCGTTGAATATCGAACTGTAAAATAATGAATTCACTTTCAGCCGTATATTTTACTGTTTGTTTATAGAATAAAATTTTTAATCACGATATTCTTACTTTTATCAATAATATTGATCGGTTTTTTGTAGTATAATTTGATAAACTAATGCCTTAAATTTCAACACAAAAGTATGGTGATGTTTACAAACTGGGGCCAACGCGTTGATGAGTTTTAGGTTTGAGTCCAAAAGACCACCCACCGTCTACAGAAGATCTGATGCATGTTAAGTTTGTCATGGTTCAAAGTCCTTACGTTGTTGTAGTGTGGAATTTTGGAGAGTGGTGTGCTGGCTAAGCTGTTGTCCTCATTGCTTGAACTATTTTAAAAATTAAACATCAATAAAAGCATACGTGTATCTTCAAAGTGTGATGCTAGTAAAAAATAGAATATAAAATGAGGATTATTACAACGTTAATAAAAACCATTTAAAATATTTTCTCAATTTTATTTTATCTTCTCTTTCCTTCATTTTAAGGAAGTCTACAAAAGTTGAAGGAAAAGGGTCCGTATATTTTTGATGTGTTAATTTAATCAATATACTTAAACATTCTATCCAGTAGGTCTCTTACCCTAATATTTTTAAGAGATCTCTTATTTTTCTCTGATGTTTAAAACACTTTTCCTCTTTAAAAATTAATTTAACCAACTTTTCCACACAAAAATATGACTAATTTGTCATTTTCCAAGGAGGAAAAAAAGGGGGTTTTAATTTTTTATTTTAACGGCCACCATCGTAAAGTCGTATTCATTTAAGCTTCTTTTCAAGTTCTTAGCAAGCATCATCATAAAATTTAAAAGTGAGAGGAGAAAAAAAAAAGACTTAATGACATAAGACATGATGTAATTTTTGCCTCCCTCAAGATGTTTAGCGTACGTGTTTTTCTATGTTGCCCATGATTCATTCTTTTAAGAAATCGTTTTTAACTATACTGTTGATATATGGTTTGCTGATCAATTTTCTCCATTCACTTAAAGTGTAATATAAATACTGGTTATAAAGTATTGCCATTTCAAAAATTCCGAGGTGAGGTTTTTTCCCAATCTTCCGGTTGGAAGGATTTATTATAACATATCGTAAGGATTTGCACAATGATTATGAATTTTTATTAAATAATAAAGGAAAAGAATGAGAAAGGATTGGACCAGTCGGATAAAACTCATTTTTGCTTGAGGGGAAAGAAAGAAACCCTTAAGTTCGGCCAGCTTTTTACACGAGAATTACTTGGACTGGAAAGTTTACATTGCATTATGTTTCCCAGAAGGTTTTTATTATATTTTTTTGTAGTTTCAGTAGAAATGGGTTCGGAAGTATACTTGAAAGCACAAAAAAGAAATAAAATACATTTCCTGAAGGCGTTAAAAGTAAAATTATTTCTTAAGATTGAGGAAACTTGATCCTCTTTTATATTTTTCAGTACATAGAGAACAGGGAAAAAGACAACTTTTTTTATCATCTGAAGGGGAAAAAAGGTTCAAATTATTCATTTAGATTATGCATTCTTAAATTTACATAAAAAGTTTGAGAATGCATTTGAATGAAGAAGAAATATTTCCGTTTGTGTGGGTATTTTATCGAGTAAGATATTTTTCCCTAAATAAAAGTGTTTTGTGCTTCAAAAGAACGTAAAAACGAGATATATCAATTCAATGAGGAATAAACATTATTTTTGAAAAAAGGAAATATATCTTCTTATTTTAAATGTGGAGAATAAAGCAGAAAAATTGCTGTTTTCAAAGAAAAGTTCATTTTTATAAATTTTCTATTTTTTATGTTTAAATTATTTTAGCATAAGAATTTTGAAATGCCATTTTATACCGAATATACGAACTGAGATAGTTTAGTTGTTTTTTTAAGATTTGGTATTTAGAGAATTATAACGAAGTTACAAGAGCTATTTATAAGGTATTCAGCCTTTAATTTTCCACTCTGCACAGTGGGATTTTATTAACATCACACTCTAAGGCAACGTGAGGGCACCTTGTCATTTTGAACTACAATCAAATGACGAAGACGGCATCTGAGCTGGCACCCCAATCTCGAAAATTCCACTAAGGGAGAATGTTGATCCATGACTAATTTAATTACATGGTGGGTCTTCAGACTCACTCACTACTCACCAGGAACGGTTTCGTGACCATGAACCCTAAGCTCTCTCCGATGTAGAATGAAAAGAGACAGTTTAATGCACATGCTTGAATTTTTTTACTGCGTTCGAGGGTGCCAAATGCTACTTACCTGAATATAATGTGAGATGCTGTTATAAATATCGCCATTTTTTTTGAGATCTCTGAATATGTGTGAATGATTTGAGCTCAGACAAATACATCAAGTTTCGTCATCGACTTGGTTATTTGGTAATTCTCAGTAAGTGACAGGAGATGTTGATGTAGGAGTAATTCAAATACAGGAATCAAACAACCGATTGAAAATAGTCACATATTAGTGGAGAGTGACCAATATTTTGGCAGACCACATTCCCCTTAGGATGCAGCCATTGTTGAGAGAATGAAAAATATTGTACAAGAACATTATTTGACTGTGCGAGGTATTTTGAAGAGGTAGGGAGTAGTAAAGATTCCATTTGGGTAACTTTGCTTGATGATTTGAGCATGCACAGATAGGGTGTGAAATTTATGCCTAAGATGCTGATGGCAAAATTGAGAGAACTGTATCTACTAGACGAATCATGGAATTCCAGACGTTCCAGAGCCTACCTACTCTCAATACATAGACCCTTGACACTTTTGGTCCTTTCCAAAATTCAAGACTCGTTTTCATATCTCGTTTTGAGAGTCAGAAAAGACAATGCTTAACACATGATGGCGAACATAAATATCAATTCAAAATAAGCCTTTCTGAAAAGCAGTCAGCAGTTGAAGGATTGCTGGGACAAGTATGTAAAGGCGCAAGTAGTCTATTTCAGAGGAGATAAGCGTCGCAATTTCTTGAATTCAAGCATAGAATCATTAAAGATCTGCCGTGTAGGGGGGGGGGCACACACACAATGCATGTTAAATCTGTCGAGAGCTCAAAAGTTCTCCTGTTGGTGTGGGGTGGAAGTTAGAAGATAGGGGTGAAAACTCAGGTGTCGTCCTCATCACTTGACCTTAGTTCAAAATTATGAGGTCCGTCGCCAAAACCCCTCGTGTAGCTGAACAATGTGACGTTAATATTCACTCACTCAGTCCCAATTCCTTCATGTAACTTACACATTTTTCAAGTCAAAGGTCGGATACTTTTTAGACAACTCTCGTATATCACTATACTAACAGCACATGCTAGCTAGTCTGGGGCCGTGGGGAGCCTAGTCGTTAGAGCATCGGACTCCAGACCGGAAGGCCTGGGTTCGATATCCGATACCACTAAATACCCTCCGAGAACACACGGAATACGTGCTCGTTAAATCAGTGGGTCCGAAAGTCTTGTGGGCTGAATCACGAGTGCAGGGAACTGGAAAATATTTCCCTCCCCTTCAGTTCCATGTCTAAATTGTGGAGGTGGAGAACGGTGGTGTAACCATCTATCGTCCCTTCGGGGAATTTCGTCGAGTTAATTCCTACTGTCACCTATATGTTGCTCAAGGACAACGACAGGCGTACTTCTAGCCCCTTGCCACGATGAATTTCATGGGCCTCATTCTGACTACGTCAGACAGGTGGCATTAGCCACAACAACAACGTAGCTAGTCTTGAGAGAGCCCTGTTTCAAAATTCCTTACGGGGGCCTTATTTTGGGGGTCCTGTATAGTTTGGAGGCCCCGTATCAATGGTACGGCAGATACGAGGTATAACTACACCCCTGACTAAATGATACAAAAATATGTTAACAGATACAAAAAAAGAAAAAAAAAACCAAATATTTTTTTATTATTAAACGTCTTCTGCGAGTGATGAGGGGTATTATTTCTTAACTGCCATATGTGTTCATGAAATTCTTGAAAATACTCGCTCAAAAATATATATTTGTGGTGATATTTGGGGAACCACGGTATCCAAAGGGTTATGGTAGCAAAATATTGGCCGGCATTTTATTTATACAGTTTAACTCACGACTGAACAAAAAATCACTTGTGCCACTAAAGACCTGCCATGAAGAGGAGCCGATGCGTGCTATTTGCCTCGGTTGAAAGTCCTCTCTAGGTTCTAGAATGGTGTGGAAGTTTGAAGATCAGGGTGAAAATTCAAGTGCCGTCTTAGTTACTGTCGTCTTAGGTCCAGTATTACGAGTTGCGTGGTCTATTCCCTCCTGTAACCTTTAAGGGCGAATTAAATAATGAATCAATCACACAATCGTTGTTATTTGTACGGTTAAATGACAATAAATTGTAAATGAGTTGCAAAAAATATTTAAACAGATTTTGCTAGTATCGTGTTATTGGCCCTAATAAGGCCCTAACCCAACGTATTTCACTGTACCAGATGCATCATAAATTTGTGTGAAAGTAGCGTTACCTATCGATGTATTATTTTTATAGAAAAAATATGTTCCAAACCCCTGAAAAATTTAAATCAAATCGTTGCTTTAAAAAGATAATTTGAATCAATGTATAAATGAAGAGGCATATTTTTTTTTTCATTATTAGCTTCATAAAGATTTTTTTTTTTGCATTAAATGTTGATATCTGAATAAAGAAATAAGGTTTTGACAAGTATAGGATTGAAATTCCAATATATTTATTTATCTATTATCATTGCTTTATGTGGGGTGCAATTCTTTGCGACACAACTTATTTTGTTATTTCATTACGTTTTGTTGTGAAATAAAAAAAATATATTTCAAACTAAATTTGAATTTGATCTTTAATGGTAGAAAAAAGAAATTAGTAAAATTGTAACAATTAATCTAGCTTTAATGCCACATGTCCGGGGTTCAAATCCCGGGTTCGGCAAGGTTGAATCATTCTTTCACTCCTTCAGTGGGTCGATAAATGAATACCAAGCTTGTTTGGGAACTGAACACTGGGAGTTTCTCGTCAGACTGACCAGCTGACTGGAACATCTCTCCGTGCACCTCAGTACCCAAGGTCACGAAAACTGAGATGGGCACAATACGCCTTGGCCCACCATGGGCTGTTGTGCTATTGAGTTTATTTGGCAGTAACAATTAATGAAAAGTCTTTGTGTGTAGGCAATATGCCTTCAGTTTTTCACCTTTTTAGGTGTTTTCTTGCCACACATCCGGTATAATGGTTAGTGACGCTGATTGCGGTGCCGTTGGCCCTGGGTTTCAGTCCCGGAGAAGGCATGGATGTTTGTGAATATATTGTGCCTTTGTGTCATGCGGGTACTAAAAATAGTCGTCGAGCCACAAGTCTTGTCATGTGGTTGGTGGAAAAGGAAGAGAAGTGGGTGCCATGTGAGCACATCCAGAATGTTCTCCCTTAAAATTGGGATGGAACCAAGCCAAATAGTACTGTCACCTGTATGGCGTTCAAAGCTACGGCTAATGATGGGCGTGCATCTATCCCTTAGCCACGTTGAATACCGTGGTTCTTGATTTGATACTGTCAGACAGGTGGCATTAGAAACATACACAACAAGTGTTTTCATACACATTTAAATTTCGTCACTATATGTTCAACGTTTAATAATGTACAAATATGAGTATTTCTTTTATTTATTTAATATATTTCTTAATGTTTCTCACTTCCATTATAATTGTGTTTTCAACCATTACGTTCATATTTAGCTTCCTCCATATTCATTATTACATGCTGATATGTTTGGTCATACGCACACTAATGTATCCTTTATTTCTGTTTCCATGTATACCTTCAATAATAAAGGACTCGGGTTCTCTATTACCACCCATCTTTGGCTTATTATCGGAAATTTGTGGGTAAAGAGCCTTCTAAATACTGTTCCTATTTCACCCGTATTTAACAGCATTTGAATACACGATTTTCCAATACAAATGTCTCTTTTGATGGTTCCAATATTTTTCCTAAAGATCATCTGGATAATTTGAGAGAGAAGGATTGAAAAAAAAATTGATTAAAACTCTGTATCGTTTTTATTATCCACAGGTATTTAAAATCTTCCTTTTTTCCATAAATAAATCTCGTTTTTTTTGTTTTTAGGGATAAATATGAAGAATTTATGAGTGTTTCAATTTTGTGATGAATAATACTGTCTTATAAAAAATATTGTAGCGTGTTTATCTCTCGTTTTGTTCTTTCTTTAATCGAATATTTCCATTAAAAGAATTTTGAACCAGCACTTTTCTCAATAAATTACTTAACGAATGATTTACTGTCAAAACATCCTCTGAATACTTCAAAAATTTATGATCAGTCATTGATGAAAATCTGATGGTATATTTTAAATAAAAATCGTTAATGAATTTAGGTTTAAAAAAATAGAAACGTTTCTACAGACAAGTAGTGGGAACTTGTTTCAAAATAGTAAATAACTTCATTAAAGTGTGTATGTGAATAGTGTAATTTTTTGGAAAGGCTTCAGTATTATCTACAAGGTTTTTATGTATTAATATATCCTTTTTTAGGTTTCTTAAATATTTCAAAATTTTTACGTCAGAAATGTTGTATTTCTGTATGTAAGCGATATTAAAATAAATAATGTTACAAAAAGTAGTATCATTAAATAAAATCGAGTTTTGAGCATTGAATATTTTTGTTTTGTTTTGTAACAGAGGATAGTAAAAAGTTAACGGATCTCAAATAAGATCTCTACACTTTGCCTACTCAATATTGTTAGAAAATGAAGAGCTACTATACTGTTCGAATTAATAGGGGCAAATAGTAAGTAAACGACCTTTTCTAAACAGCTTATAATCATTACATACCTAAAGTAGACAGAAAAACCATTATATTAGTGTGAAATATGTCCTCCTGTAGCAGAAATGACCTCTTCAACTCATCTTGGCATTGATTCCTCTAGTATATCACACATGTTCTTAACTTCATCATCGTGCAACCATACCTGTTTAGTATTTTTTACCAGTTGTTGTCATGAAACTATTTAAGTTAAATGATTCTTAAGAATATGCCACAAATTCTCAATAGGATTTAGGTTTGGTGAATTACCAGGCCAATTAAGGATTTTTATTTTATTTTACCGCATAAATTTCTGGACCAATTTCGAATTGTGATAAGAAACCAAGTCATGTTCAAATATTGTATCAAGTGTTTTTATGAATGCAATAATTCTACTGAATAATATTTATATGTATTTAACAGAATTCCTCATGACTTTATGAGGAGCTAAACTTCTAGTGTCATTTTTAGTGAAAAGAAACCCCCAAAATTTGTTTAGAAGGGTGTTTTACAGTCTGTTATGTATGATCTGGTAGCAGAGTTTCATTTGCACTTCATCTAATTTGCATCCCTGCACAAATAAATGTGTTTCATCACTGAAAGTCACCTTCTACTAGTCGTTAATAATCGCGGATTGGTATTTTTTGGCCTTGCTAAACGTTTTTTCACCTTTTTCTGAAATGGAAATTGCTTTTTCTTTGGTCTTGTTGCCATACGGCTAACTTCCAGATGACTATTCAGATAGTAGAGGGACTTGCCTTAACTCCATAATCCAATAAAACCTTCGAAGGTTGTTGATTTATTTTGCTATTTCTTAATAGAATTTATCAGTTTGTGACGGCTCACGCGTCCTTTCTCTAACATAACCTCTGTGTTCTTTGACGGCCAAGATTAATGGCAAATCTTTTCCAACCCAAATCCAAGAAGTGAAACGAAGGTGTAGATGCAAATAAGATAGCCTTTAAAAGGACAGAAGTTTTAGTAAGCGCGATGGCAATTTAGAGAAAGTTCAGTTTGTAAAAGGTAGAAGTGTAATTAGACGGCTTACCCAAGAATCACGGAAATCTCGACATTAATACAAGGTGCATACTATTGCACTCGAGCATAGCTGAATATCTGAAGTTGATTGGACCGTTGCTTGGAATTCAAGGTAGGAAGATTATTTTCCGAATTCAAAATATTATTAGGATTGAGAGTAGGCGGATAATATAATTATTTAGATAAGTGATCCAATTGCGCGATCTGTGTTAACTACGGCTATGTGTTTTGGTTTATTCTCACTTAATATAAGTTTGTTCAATATATAAGTAATTTAAGTTAAACTCTTAATAAAAGTCATATTAAGAATTCTAAAATGTCTCTTCATTTCGAGAATTCCACACCTCTAATTTACGCTGAAACCCCACGATATTGTCGACAAAGATCGACCATATCACAAGTTCTTGCAGTAGTTTTCGATTTGAGCTCGCATTTTTCTTTTCATTTTGAAGCCACTGTTCCGGAATCTTGAAATGTTCTTAAAATTCTTGAAATACTTGAGATGACACACTAACTACCGTAGCTATGTCTCTTACAATCATATAAGTGTGTTCATTAAGAGTGATTATTTTATAACGCTTCCTTTTAGAGTAATATCCATCTCAGAACAAGTAAAGATAAAACGTGATACAAGGAACTCAAATTCATAATCACCAGCTACCGCACAGAAAGGCTCACAACTGGACAATTGATACACCACAACCAATCGAAAGAGTAAATTATAGTCAAGGTTGATCAATCATATTACCTCTAGGCATATGTAACTGATTTGAGGGGGTTAGGGAGACGTCACTGATAATCACATATCAACTGAGACAAGAAAAGAATGCTTGTCCCAATTAATTCTAACAGTATAGTATTTTTTCATGTTTTAGATTTTTTTTTTGTTCTCAATAAAGATTCTCACCAAAAAAACTAAATATCTAAATAAGATTTGTCTTTCAGTAACAATTTCAAAGTTTAATATTCTACAAAAAGTATACTTTGCAACTAGAGAAAAATATGTAGAAATTTATAAATTGAATTTTGAATAATAAAAATATATATATATCATCATAAGAAAGCTTAAAAAGGCTAAAAAAATATATTTATTGTATAAATCTATTTCACCCTTTTTTGTCATCAATGGAATAACATATAGATTTTCAGTATAGTTTTGCCAAATATATATATATATATACACTGGTGTGCAAAACTTAAGCAACAATGTAAAAATTTAGCAGATAGCCATGAAATTGCAGAAAAGGAGGTCTGGAGATCAGTACAGGGAACACGTAAGTCAGTAGAAACGTCATGCGTATGCAAATATCAGGAACAAAACGTCAGAAGCGATGTGAGCGTACGCAAAACGCGTGATGTCGACGCACGCTGCTCAACAGTAGAATGAAATGAAGGACGGAGACGCAATTCACCATATTCTCTGCAAGTGCCAGTGAGTCAGTTCGTGAAATATGGCTAGAAGAAATCATCTGGATGACTTCACACGTGGAAGAATGATCGGAAAGCTGGAGGAGGGGCGTACTGTCACCAGTGTAACTGCAGAGTTCGGAATCAACAAAAGTGTCGTTTCGCGCGCTTGGAAAGCGTTCCAAACCACAGGTACAGCTGTTAGAAAAATTGGTGGTGGCCGCCCGAGGACGACAACTGCAGGGGATGACCGATATATCATCCTGCAGGCGAAAAGCGCCATTGCTCAGAAACTCTGTACAGCAACGGGTCGACAAGTGTCGCGGTTTACTGTGG
>BMAV01017287.1:98146-123176 GCA_019973955.1 Trichonephila inaurata madagascariensis | reverse complement strand
AAGATATTTTGGTTCATATAGATCCGGGGTAGACATTAAGTCGATCGCGATCGACCGGTGGATTACCAAGACATTTTGGGGGACCGCTTTCACGTAAGAACTAAGACTCACATACTAAAAGATATATATTTCTGGAACACCGACGCCAGCTAGACTGGAGTATGGGCTCTTCACAATGCACGCGACTATTGGTAGACAAGCGGTCTTCAATGTGTAGCCAGTGAATATCCTACTGAAGGCATTTTAGTGTCCATTCATTTGAATTTGAGGCAATTTAAAAAAAAACAGCTTTGTCCGTTTTTGTCGTAAGAATAAGTAGAGTTTCTTACGACAAAAACGGACAAATATTCTGCTATTTTTGATATTTAAAACAATTCACTGATATGTTCGATATCTATCTGAAAAGAAAATTTTCTGAAAATGATGAATATTCCAAAAATTTCACTTATTCTTAAATATAAAAAATCTGACTATGCACATAAAATCTCAGAAATTTTCGGAAAACGGTGGTCTCTTATCATCTCTTATCTTAAAGCATTCTAATTCAACTTCCATTTTACTTGGAAATTTTTTTCATATACACTTCCTGATTTCTTTTTTGGCAGTCGTGTGACCCGCTAATCATTGCGAATTTATTGATGTGATCCACTGATTATTCTAAATGTATTAATTTGGCCCTCGAGCGTAAAAGGTTGAAGTTCCCTTAGTGTAGATGACACATGTACCATTATTGGAAACGCTCGCGATGGCGATTAACACATTCTGTGTGACTATAGGGAGAAAATGTGATCACCGCGATGCCGACTGCAGAAATGGGTTTTCCCCCACACACCGATTAAAATGGAAAATAAACGTTGATCAACTCTTCCCGCGATAACACGGGATTGGTTACTTGCAGTCTTGAATGCATCCCCCGAGGCATTCAAGATTGGAGCGGACTGCATGCAGACGAAGTCTTCTACTGAGATTATAACTACGGGAACAAACTTTAAATGAAAATTATTTATTTTTTAATGTATGTTGAATTGTTTGATAATAAATGCATCATTTGATATCATTAAATCTGTGGGTATAATTATTATGTTTATATTTTGGGGTTTGCTTTAAACGTGATTTTAAAAGAGTAGGTTTTTTTCTTTTAAATTTTAGTTGTGTAAGTAAGTGAAGGCCCAGTTGTCGAGTGGTAGCTCATTGCCCTTCCACACCACAAGTTTGGGTTCTATTCCCGGGCTGGGCAAGGTCGACTCAGTCTTTCATCCCTGCTGCTGTGGGTCGATAAATGAGTACCAAGTTTGCTTGGGGATTTACGCACTGAGGGCCTCGCTTCAACCTGACTGACCATGTGATCAGGACATCTGCTCATGCACCTCAGTTCCCAATGGTCAAGTATACGGGGATGGGCACAGTAGGCCTTGGCCCTCATGGACTGTTGCGCAACTGAGTTTGAGTTTTATGTAAGCACATATTCTGTATTTATTATTGTTATATTATAAAATATTGCTGAGCCTTTTTTAGCTCACTACACCTTCGAAACTGAGTGGATCGCAACAGTTTCAAAAAATTAGAAGTAGACCGTTCCGTGTAAAAGTCTGCCCATCCTTGACATATGTTAGTTAATACCATCCCTGTATTGGTTTGTGATGTATGTTTATTGTGGTAAATAAGTTGAAATTAGTCGCTTATTTATAAATTCTATCTCATTTTTCTCAATAATGATGATGGTTGATTAACCATATAACTATACATTAAAACGAAATACAAGTGTGTATATGACTTATTATTTAATATATTGTCACGTCTTGATTTTTACTTTCATTTCCGTTTCACAAATAAGTTTTCTCCTTCTGATTATGATTATTGTTGTTGTTTTAACGTTGTACTTAGAAGTAACTGAAAAGAAATCTGGAAATTATAAATCATGGTCAAGTTCAGAAAATGTGTGATATCTGTAAACTTATCTTTCCTAAATTCTACATCACATCAACATAAGGACTTTGAATGTCTTGATGGATTTAATGCGCAGCAGCTCATCCACATTTGATTTGATTTTTTAATTACGCATTATAATTTACACTTTTAAGAAATACAGAAGGGCAACTGGAGACGCATCTAGTAATTTTGAACCTCAGTCAAGGGATGGATGACACATGGTGTTAACATCTCTCTCTCTATCTAGATATCAACAACCCCGCCAACGTTAAAAATTAGAACCTCCACAGATTTGACTTGCATCAGGTCCTCTTCTTTTGGGTCTCTAAGGGCAGACTGATTCGACCTCGCTGAATACATGAATTAACGCCTAGAATCACTTGGTTTCTGTGAACATTATCTCCTGTACAGGATGGGTCGTTAATGGAATCAGGACTCGAACACATAACTTGATTGAAGTAATGCATAAACACATCCAATTAAGAACTGGATGCTTTAACCATTCAGCTACGGTGCCATTTATTTTTTTTTTTTTGTCATTTCTCAGTATCATTAAATATGTGATTTCCCTTATACACTGGGGTTCGAAATTAAAATCACAAACATTAAATCTCTGATAGCTGGATAAATATTTGTACTTAATATAGCACAGAAATATATAACTTTTTGAAAAGCATGCAGAAATGTAAGAAATAAAAAAAATTAAAAAGAGAGGAATTATCAGCTGAAATACAGGTTATACAAGAAAATGATCGAATCATGGTACATTTGCTCTCGTAAAAGGTTCGTCAAATGTATAGTATGATCTCATCATTCATTACTAAACAAATCTCACAATGAGCTGTGATACTTTTAATGAGGGTCCTGAAAAATGTTAACATCGATAAATCCCATTCTCCCAAAAGTATGTCTTTTAATCCTAGAAAGGAGATGATGTCATGCAGTGGCTTTTCCTAGACCATCTCAAACACTTTCTGAAGGACTAAGAAACATAAACTTCATGGACCATATCATAAAATGAATATCATCAAAAAACTATTGACGATTTTAAATTTGTGTGGCATTGTTGTCCATACAAAGGAAGTCTAGATTTGCAGCATTTCAGAAAGTCATCAAGAACTTTATTGAATTCCAAAGACCTCATAGACTTCAAGGACCTTATAAGCTTCAAGGACCTGATAGGCTTCAAGAACCTCATAGGCTTCAAGGGCCTCATAGGTTTCAAGGACCTCATAGGCTTCAAGGACCACATAGGCTTCAAGGACCTCATAGGATTCAAGGACTCCATATGCTTCAAGGACCTCCTCTGTATGTCACTGTGCGGTGAGCAAACCGCATCAAAGACATGTAGTGGTCACAAGAAAGATCTGTATCCGTTGTATGTATGTGCTGCCGCGCATTTATTACAAAGTAGTGATCTTGTATAGGCTATACTAGCTGTTCGGTGGCATTGACCGTGTTTCCGGTGGTAGTGTCATTGATACTACAGCCTGGATCCTGGTTTTGGTACCATAACCATCAAGCCCTTTCCACTGAAGATTAACCAACTTCAAGCCTCTGTTAACAACTCTATACCTCACTGAATCATTTAACTGATTTGAACTTGTTTTTACGGCATTCACACTTATTTAACGTGCATTGTCTATTCTGCACGGTGGGTCCTGAGGTGGCCGAGGTGCCAGCTCAGGTGTCGTCCACGTCACTTGACCATGGTTCAAAATTGCGTGATCCGTCGACAAAAGCCCTAGTGTAGCTGAACAATGCGATGTTAATATTCAATCAATCAACCTGAGGTGGCCGAAATATTCAAACCCACGGCACGACAGAAACACTACTAGCGGTGAATCCATGACCCTGAACATCCAGTTAGAGTTAAAATATAATGAATTTTTAACTTGTACAATATACTTTACAAACTAAGTTTATCGTTGGTAAAAACAGAGATAAATAATAACACATACAAAATTTTGAAAAGCAATAAGCTAATTAATTGGTGACTGGCACTACACAGCCTTTTGGTGGCTAACTCTAAAATATATCTCTAAAATCTCTCCCGTGAGCTACTACTGAGAAGGACCCTAAATACGAATTAATTCATTTCAGTTCTTTGCATATTTGCAAAAATTCATTTTGGGGAAAATAATGAGGTTTAGGTAAATCAAGCAGATTTTATGTAAAAAACTAAAATCCAAACAAAGTAAAAGAGTGAATTTCATGCAGAAAAAGTGGTAACAAAATTTTATGTTAGTAGAAATATATCGTTTAGCATAATTATAGCTGGTTTTCGTTAAAGCATTCCTAATTTTCAGCATGATATCTCGAGTGCGTTATAACTATCATAATCTTTCAAGTTTTTTTTTCCATATCATTATAATTACATTCATCGATTGTAGTGTACTTTTTAAAAGAACGAGCCCAATTAAATTAAATATTAGACAGAAAAAAAAAGTCCAAGACGTAGTTAAACTTTAAAAAAAAAACTTCTTTGTACCTGGCAATAACATATGCTCCAAAGAAAGCCCCTACACAATTGTTTTAATCAGCTAAAATAAAGAGTTCACGCTTCGTTGGGTCCATATTTTAAAGAATCCCAATTTCTCCTCTCTCCTTTTTTTTAATCTTAAATTTTTTTCTTACTCTTCTTTTCCAATTATATTCAGATTCTCGGGAAAAAAATAAAGGATAAAGGAAATTTAATTAAAATAAAATTTAACCAAAACTTGTTGACAATCAAAGATGTTCCCGTATTTAAAGAGAAAACAGGAAAAGAAGAGGAAAAATGATGTATTGTATTGTGCGTATTGCAGAGATCCTAAAAGAAAATTAAAAATGCTATTTTGCCAGTAAAGCTGACTAATCAATATCTCGAAACTTAAAATGAAGAAGGAATCACATGTAGAAAAAACAAGTTTTAAGATAGCAAAAAATATTTTTCAAAGGAAAAAAAACAATTTTTCTTTTTCATGTTTTTTAGTAACAGGCCGTAATCTCTCATAAAAAAAAAGAAACAATTGTATGCACACATTATAACTATCTATCTATCTATCTCTATATATACTCATTATATTCATTTAAATTCTAATTAAATTAAAATATTTATTTATTTCCTTTTTTACTGTTTTTAGCTTAAGGTATCCGACTACGTTCGGAACCGTGATTTTAAAAAAAGCGCATAAATGGATAATTTTCAAGATATTTAGTGCCACTTAGATTATAATAAAAGTATAAAATTGTTTTAAGGACATTTTGATAAAAAAAAAGAAAAAAGAAAGAAATATTTAAACGCAATATTTCGCCAAAGAATAACCTTTTTTCAAAATGTTCTCCTTTTGTGAAAAATGCTTCTATTATAATAATATTTTGCCTGTATATAGCTCAGACCTCTGTTCAGAGGCTTAATTATGAATTTTGAAAAAATCACATTATTTTCAGAGTTATAACCAATTAAAATAATTATCGACGTTTTTTTCTTATAATTCCTTACCTCTGTTGTCGTAAAACATGGAAAAACACACTTCTAAGTTGGATATTTTAAAAATTCTAGTGGAGCCTCTGTACAGAGGTCTGAGCTATATACAGGGAATATATAACTATAATAGAAGCGTTTTTCACAAAAGGAGAATATTTTGAATATGGATCATTCTATATTCATTTTTTGTCAAAATATTGTACTTCAATAATTTTTTAATGTAATACTATAGTCAAAACAATTTTATATACATTTTCTAATCCAAGCGACACTAAATGTCATAAATATTATCCATTTACTTGCTTTTGCAAAATCACGGTTCTGAACGTAGTCGGATACCTTAAGAAATCTGATGTAAACCGGAAATAATATTTAAATATAAGGTAGTAATCATAATAGTTTTAGTAAATACTTCTAGAAGCTTATTGATAATTTTTTTTTAAAATTGAGCACAAAAAAAGAAAAAAAAAAAATGATGTACTTGTATCTTAAAAAAAAAAATTCAGTTACATACGAATGAAATATTTTTTGTTTTGGTTTTTTGGGCCCCTGGTTATAGACATATGGATTAAGATACAAATAAAAAACTTATCTTGTTAAATTGTTTTCAATAATAATAATAAAAAGAGACAAAAAAAAGATATTAGCATTGTTGTGAAAGGTAAATCAAAAATAAATTTTATTTTGTCTAGACGAAACGAAATGGACCGAACACACGAATGGGTTCTTTGATTTTTCGGAGATTCCTTAACTCAATCTCTTTAGGTAGATTATTTTGATAATATTAGATTTTTAATTTGAAATCTCTCTCTCTCTCACTCTTTGTCTGAGAAAAAGCAAATACTTTGCCAAAGTTTCTTCTTTTGCTTCTTAAAAATGGTAGTTTGCTCTTGGCAGTTTTCATAGGAGAATCAAATGTTTCTTTTGTCTTCAACAAATTCATATTTAATTAAAAATTTATGTTTTACCACATATAATCGAACATTTGAAAGTCAGTGAAATCTATAATAATATTTTGCATTTCATATTTGACTGTAGACATCCCCAAATTTTTATCATAATTGAGTTGTTTGGATTGTACACATAATTTAAATACAAACCATACAATTAAAAAAAAAATCAATCCCTTTCTCTCTCTTTTTATGCAATGTGTAATGTAACATAAAAAGAGGTGAAAACATTAAAATGTATCCAAATTTGAGGAGAATATCAGTAGAAGTGGCTTGAGTGAGTGAAAATGAGCGTCGCACTGTTTAGATACACGAGGGCTTTTGACAACGGACCTTGTAATTTTGAACCAATGTCAAGTGACGACAACGACACCTGAGCTTACACCCCTTTGTCCTAACTACCACTATAAACCAAAGGGAGGACGTTTGAGCTCTCGACAGATTTATTGTGCATTGCACCTCTACACGGAGCGACTTTAGTGGTACTGGGCTCGAACTCACATGACACGCCAGCCATGATCCTATAATTTGACCACTAGGCTACCACGGCCACCAGTAGAAGTAGCACACATGTATTGAAAATAAAATGCCAGATATATATTATAATAATCGAACATTTTATTGAAGAAATACATCTAAAAGGAAGAAAAGTAAATTCAGTAATATTACCAGTATATAGACCCACTTCTGGTATTTTGTTGAGAATCGATTTTCATAGATGATGGATGTCAACTTGCAGAACTTTTTATTATTCGTGTTCAATTGCGAGAGTTAGGTCGGCGTGATCCAGGCGACATGCCAGCCAAAAGAGAAACTCCTTGTTCCTTCAAATTAAGGTTTTTCCGACAGTTTTTTTTAAATGTTTAAAAAGATTTACTTAAAGAAAATTCTTTTAAGTGTTCAGTTTCGATCTTTCTTTATTTTTCTTTTATACTCTAGATACTAACACATTCTTTAGAATTTTATTTATTTTGTGTGTATCTGTGATTCGTTTTCATAACAAATATCTTCTTCCAATTATGCTAAGGTGAAAAAAAAAATACTCTGTTTTTTTAATGATATCTACATATTCCTGCAATTGAATCAAATTCTTTTATTTTCCAATTCTGTTTATCCAGATTTGGCTTAATTTTCGAAAATGAATTATTAAAAGTTTGCTCCGTACACTCAAAGGAGAAACGCAAAAAATTTAAAATCATAAATGAAATCTTTTAAATCTTTTTCCGAAATTTTTCTCAACTCCTTTCGCCTTTTTAAGAAAAGAAAAATAAAAAAAATAAAATAGTAATATAAAAAAAATTAAGTCAATTCCTACATAGGTCAACAAAGAAAAATTTTATTTAATTACTTTTTATAAAATAATTACAATTAGAATAAATATGTATATACATATGACTCTTAATCACAATATTAAGTGGCAATTGATTTTTATTAATTATCATTAAAGTATAGGATTGTCATATTCAAAACAATCGTGTACGTAAAATTTCAATTCAACTGAATGCTTTAAAACGTGAGTAAAAAAAATCTTTAAAAGTTTTGACCCAAGTCGCTAAAACTGAAGCCAACGTGATTGTATCTGTAATTCCTTAAATAATTAGTTTCAATCAATTAATTTTAATTCATTTTAATTAACAATCGTGTATAGAAAATTTCAGCTCAAATGAGTGCTTAAAAATGTAAGAAAATAAAACCTTTTAAAGTTTTGACACAAGTCACCAAAATGATCACTAAGTCGCCAAATTTATGCCAACTTGGCTATCTATGTAATTCTTTGAATAATTAGTTTTAATCAATTAATTTCTATCAATTATAATTAAATTCCGCATTGTCATCCAAAATAATCGTGTATATAAAATTTCAGCTCAAATGAGCGCTTTAAAATATATTTTATTAACGTACGATTGAAAATTTGAACAATATATATAAATATATATATATATAGTTTCTATCTATCTATCTATATATATATACATACACGGGTATTGTGAACTAATAGCAGGAATTGAAAATGGAGAGAGAATTACAATGCCAGAAATCTTTATAACAATTAAGAATGTTGGAGTAAAATGAATAACAAAACTTAAAATTCTTCTTCTGAATCTTTGAGAGCTCTTATGTCTTTATCCCTCTATATATACAAATAATTTTTTCTCTCATTTATTTGAAAGCATTTATATCAGGGTAATCTATATTCACACATAGCGTCACCTCAAAAAGATGCAAAAAGTTCTTTTTCACCTCTTGGTAAAACATAAATAGGTAATGAAACATGCATGTTTTACAAGCTGAAGAATACATTTTTTCCTTATGAGAGTCACAAGATAATGAATTTAAAATGATTCTTAGTTATTAGAATTAAAAAAGGACATTTTAATGTGACGCCATTTTGAATGCTTACTAGATAACTTTCTGTACATTTGACTAGATTTAGATAAAGGTTTTTCTGATAACATTCATTCATGACTTCACCAAGGTGAATAAAAATAAGCAAAAAGTGATTGCAATTGTTCATTGATTCACAATAAAATATAACACTAACTTTAACCTTTAACTGTGCCAAGTTCAAAATTTGATCTATAACTTTTAAATTGAATTGTACACTTGCAATTGGTTTGGTTTTAATATTAGGCTGTATATATGTTATCGTTGCATAAGGTTCTTTTAAACAAAAATGAATGTCAACTGTCAAAATTGTTCAAATAATATGACATTTTTTTTTCCATCGTATTGAAAGAGGGACATATTTTTTAGAACAAGTTTAGCAGAATAAATCTTGGACAAATTTTATTATTCCAAAAAATAAGTATTCAGAGGTAGGTAAACATTTTATTTTTTACACTAATGTAATTGTTTTAGCGACATTTTTACGGGGCCTTAATGAGTAAAGAATCCAAATTGATATCTCTTTCTTTTAATAAATATATAAAATGTGTCCCGGTTTTTTTTTTATTATTTAACCTTTTATCTAGCCACAACAATAAATTCATTGGTATTTCTTAAAATATAGTTTCAGGCTTCTAAGGGTTAAATTTCATCAAAAAAGATAGATATCCAGAATCACATGAATTTGTTTGTATTGATTGTCCATTTTAATTAACGTTTTCAGAGAAATTTCTAATAAAAAGAAAAAGAAAGAGGAAAATTTATGTTAAAAAATTACCCTCCATATAATTGAAATAAAAAAAAATTGATAACCTACAGATTTGATTATTTATCTGTATAAATAGGCGACAAATCTAAAGAATTGGCACTACAGTTTTTTAAAAACCTAGTATGGTTGCTATTATGATTTTGAACCTTTCTTAATATCTTCCTTTTGGAATTGATATTCACTTTCAGCTACTTCCAACCGCAAGTGTACCAAGTAACCACTAGTGGATACATGCCAAGTATAGAGCAAAATTTTATCGTAGCCTCATGGGGATACATGGATTATTTTAGTGTACCTCAGTGTAACCAGCACATGAAGTTATAAGGTGGGTTTTCTTTTATTGGGATTGTATAAAATTACAAAATGTCTAGGTTACAAAAATTTGAAAGAATAGGAAAATTAGGATACAAATTACATATATTTGTGAAATTGCTCGAAGTGTTCATTGGAACTAAAAACTTTCCACTTGCGTTACAAAAGTGTACTGCCATTTTTGTTCCACTTCTTCATCATAAATAAATAGACCTGGATTAGAGTCACTGTCGTTTTCAACAGTTTATGGCAAATATTCTGATTCAGTATCCCTTTCATTGAAATCCAACGACGATGCCAAATTGGTAAGAAAAAAAGTAAAAATAAACAACAAAAACAGTTAAACAAACAAAAAGCGAAACGAAGCACGAACGAACGTGTGCCTTAGTAAGCTTCAAATGGAAAAACGAAATGTGCGTCACAACATCATGAAGAATATTCCCAGAAATCTGAGATTTGCATGTGCTCTAGAAAGCTCAAAATTATTGAGTACTGATTTTAAAAGAGCAAAGTATGAACTTTTATTCATCATAATCACAAAAAATCAATACATAACGAATGAAAAATTTTCATTATGATTTACACAAAACAGAGAGTACTGCTTTATTTTAATAAATATTAATTTAAATCAATACATTTAAATGTATTACAAATAAACTTACTTAAAATAATGATAACGGAGTAAAAGCAATTAAGTATTTCACAAATATTAGAGAAATTTTTGTTTTATAAACGGATGTCTAAAAAATGAATTTCTTGAATTATGACATGTATAGAAAATGAAACGGAAATAAATTTTTCACTCGCATTGTTTACACTCGCCAAATCTGGTGATTTTCATTATTTATAGACATCTTCTTTTCTAGTGTAACCTTTCATCAAACGTGAAGTGCACAGGGGGAAAGATAGTCATTTGGCACCAAACAGGTGTTTGCGGCCAAACCCTTGGCTATTGTAAAATTGCGTTCTTTGTTAAAGTTTTAATTTTTTTTTTGAGGAATGCATTTTTAAGTTAACGCATTTAAACTTTACATATCGATTGCAAACTACCGTGATTTTTAAATAAAAAATGAAAAAAAAAGTACTACATTGTCTTTGTATGTGTGTGTGTGTGTGTGTGTGATTAACTCTCGCAAAGATTGTAAAAAACGAAAAACACAAAACTTTTTTAAAAAACCGTAATTTTTAAGCAATTTTTCAATCCTTGTACGGGTTAAGGATAATATTGTTCTACACACGGAAAAAAGGTTTCGTGAGATTATTTCTATAAATAACGAATTTATTTAATATTTAAATAAAAATTTGAATATTTTTTCAAAAACTGTAAAAAAAAATTTTTTTAATATTTTATTTTTTAAATAGCTGATTCTAAAAGAGAAAAGCATGAACTTTTTTAGTGTACAATATTATTTCATTAACGTGAAAGAAATTTCAAACGGAACGATTTAGAAATCATTTTCATATAAACGTATCGATTTTGATTCATTTTAGAAAAAATCGTGAAAAAAAGAAAATATCATTATTTTGTAAAAAAAAATATTATACCGTTTCGTGGAGAAAAAAATGATTTTTCCGATTCTGTAATTATTTTTTATCTGAGGTATATTGGAAGAATTAGATCGGTTTTTTAAAAACGTGGAGAAAAAGTCTAAACTTCATTCCGCTGAAATAGTAATGACGCTCGGCGGTATAAAAAGCCAACAGGGGTAAGCCAATTATGCGTTTTTAGGCTTTTAGGTAATATCTTTTTAACTAATTGTAATATCAGAAAAAAATGATCAAGGCAGATTCCTCGGATCATTTCCGATATTTTGAAACTTTCATTGAGTTTCTGCGTCGTGCGGTTCGTGAGAAAAAAGATGTACATACAAAGCGACATAGATAGATACGTTTGTTTACATACGAATTTTAATAGTGTTATATACATACATATACATACATAATAACGTCGAGGAATATTTAATATGTGACGATTTAAGAAAAATTTAACACAAAAAGTTTATTTTTAATGATCAACTGGCTGAACCGTGTATTAGTATGCATTTAAATGCGTATTATTCATAAAAATCTTATCATTTAACACCTATGTTTTAACTCTAAGCCATTGCTCAATAAGTTGTAATGCATACTTACATCTGATTCATCATTAATATTTAGATACTTCTGTAAATTTTCTTTATTTATCATCGAGTTATAAGAAATTTACTTGATTTCTTACAATTTCTACTTCTTTTGATGGCTATTTGTATCAATATTTTCTTTAATTCTAATAATTACTTTTTTAAAAAAAGGTTAGCAGTAAAATAGTTTATGAGTATTAATGCCAATTATTATATCTCTCTCAACAAGTATTATATCATATTAATACATATAAACAAAGACTATAAGGTACTTAGATCTGAATACCAAAAACAAATCTCTGTATGCCTCTCTCCTTATAATGAAAATACAAGTTTGGATGTGATTCTAGCATTTTGTTTCTTGTCATACCGCGATTGACCTCTTAATCATATCATTCATGAAGAATTTGCGTCTTTATCTCTGGAGATATTGCTCGTCAATCCTGAGGAAAGACACATGACATCTATTTATCTTTTCGGAAGATTATTTGGCCTTTCTCACGCAATGTCACCTTCCTCCAGTTGATTGGGATGTGTGTCACAAACGTCAAAGATTAGCTCTGGAATATTTTCATACCCAATGAGTTCTTTTGCTTGAGATATTTTAGGAAATTTTTTTGTAGTAAATTTTTTAGATGTTCTTGGGTATAGTTAGTAACTCAGTTAAAAGTACACATTTTATTGTTCAGGGATTTATTCCAAGAATGGAAGAGTAATTTTCTTAGCGATTTGTAACAGAAATTTTTTGAGGTTATTTATAATGTTATTGCCGCCTGGGTGTCGTAGTTGGTTTGCCGCTGACCAGCTGCAACAAAGGTTGCGGGTTCGACCCCGGCCGAAGTCGGTGGATTTTCATGATGCAGAAAATCGTCAGCGTCTATGTCTTATAATTATGCGGCATGTAAAAAATCCCTTGAAAACCCGTTCGGTTTGGGTGCTCTCGGCAAAATCAAATTCCTAATTACTATTTTGCATCGTCAGAGCTCAGGTGCCTCCTTCTGGTTGAAGAAACTGGGCGTCAAAATTACTTGCGGTAGTTGGTATCGCCTATATGGTGCAGTCACTAAAAATAATACCTACTCCTGGAGAATTTACTAGATCTGCAAAGGTAAAAATACCAGTCTACAGCCCATTGGAAAAAAATAATGTTATTCAGAGATAATAACGTCAGAATTAAACATTTTTCTCCCTTTAAATGGAGTTTCATTTCTTATATCTATTTAATTGTGAAACATATTAAAAAGTAGATATTTTAGATCAATTAAGAAATATTGTGTGAAATTGTTCATATTTACTCAACTATTTTTTTAAGGCACAATAAAATTCCATGCATTGATTTTGAATATTTTAATAAGATATTTTATATGTGTAATAATTTGTAAAATTAACTATATTCTAAAATGAATAAATTTTCTTACATATTACTGTATAAACACAAAATTGTTTGTCATATTCAGTTATTAAAAATTGGATAGACACAGAAAAGTTTTGAAAACTTTCATCTTAGCAAAAATAAATTTATCTTCATTTTTAGTAACTCAAATTGCGTAAATATGTGTGCATGTTTATTAATTAATTTACTTTATAAACTCATTTATTTATAAAAAATATCTTTCTCATTCGTATGCCAAATCTTTCGAGTAACTGATTTCTCATCGTAAAATTATCTTAAATAAGACATTTTGTAATGTTGCGTAATGATCTATTACTCTTAAATTAGTGTTCTTGTTATTTAACGAACTGAAAATTCAACTCACATTTTTAAGCACTATCTAGAGCGTTTTCAGGTCAATTCTACAAAAAAGCACCTTCTAAAGTAAGAAAAATATGTTTAATAGCAAATTCCTATTTAAATATAACGCCAACCAGTTCACTAACTAGCAATGTAGTTTCAGGGGTATCCAACTGATTTAAAATCACCATTTTTATCAAAAAAATCGAAATTCCTTTTATAGTCTATTTTTGTAGCCTGTTTAATAAGTTTTCTAAAAATATCATACTTATAATTCTGAGTCAATTAGAAAAATAGTTATAGCTGTTTTTGTTTGAGGTAGTAAGCCGAAATCGAAACCGGAAGTGTAAGTTTTCGGTTGATTTTCACCGACAAAATGAGATTTTTAATCTTTTAAAATATTTTAACGAATTCTTTTTATGTTTAGTAAACTTTATTTCCCTTTATAAATATTTTATTAGATATATTTGGCCTTCAAATAGGCAACAGTTAACTGATTGCAATGTTTGTTTTGATTTAAACGAGTTGCTATCTTTTTATCATTTGTGTTAAAAAATAAAACCCTTTTTAACTTTTTTATTAGTACTTTTATATAGAGTTATAATTATTTTTAATTGAATTAAAGTTGTCATGCCAAAAACAAGATCAATGAGGTAAGAAAAGAAGAAATTTCCAGACAGCAGAATTTGTTGGAGAAACTTTGAAAGAAAAACCAACGGATCTTTCAAATTCAGTTATTAATTCTATTAAAAAGACTTATAAGTAACTTTGCGATCAAAATCTCCTAAAAAAATGTCTTCACGGGAAAGCTCAGAACTGCAATGAGAGTCTTAACAATGTCGTGTGGAGTATAGCCCCGAAAGACAATTTTGTTGAGCTACAAACACTCTGTCTAAGAAATTATATCGCAATAATACTTTTTAGTTCTGGATTTGCTGGTCTATTACCTCTACTTTAAAATTTAGGAATGAAATTATGTTGTGAAATGAAAGGATGTTCTTGGTACCTTGACAAGACGAGAATTGTTGATTCTACGAGGCATTCTAAACCAGATAAGAAAAGGTCTCGTAAAAAAAGAAAGGCCCTTCAAAAATGCAAAAGTTTGAAGTATGAGGTTCAGGAAGGCACAACATACAAATCTGGAGAATTTTAATACCTTCCTAAATCATTAAAAAGTTTTATTGCAAATATAAACTTTATTTTGAATTTTCTGAAGAATGTTATTTTTGAAGATAAAATTGTTAACGGTAAGAGTGATATTTCTTAAAGTAAATGAAATTGTCTTATGAAATTTTTTGAGTCTGTTCTTTGTATTATAATGAATGCTTTCTGCTAAAATCTAAGGGAAAATTTTCAATTAAGTTATTTTTAATGTAATTTTATATGAAAAAAAAGTTTCTTAAGAAAATTCTGTGTTTTTTCATTTCGAACACTTGTATTTCATAATTTTACAGTAGAATTTGAGCTTTTTTTAATATAAAGCAGAGTTAAACGTTAAATAATTGTATTCCTGCAAACATTTTATTTATTTTTGTGATATATAATTTTTTAGAGTTGTTAGCAAAAGAGCAATTTTTTGTAACAATTTGGTACATATTTCTCAATATTTTGAAAAATAAGCTTTCAAAAAATTCTTCTTGCTGTATTTTCATAGTTTTGCAACATACTTAATTAAAAATAACAATTAAATAATTATTTAAATTATATTTTAGAAAATTGTCTTCGAACCCAGTCTGATATCTTAATCCATTTTGAGTTATCAACAACGATACTAATTTTAGTAATTTATCCTAAGAATTGAAAAATCTTTCTTTTTTCAATATTCTACTGGAGAGCGTTATTGTGCACATAGCAGTTCTCTAAAAATAAGAGAGCAGGCCATTTCTGGCTTTTCATATCGGCGTTCAATGAGACCAAACATTCATTAAATAATTCTGTGGTCTCATCCGTGTCTTCTTGTTTGAGCGATATAGGGTAGGGAACTAGCTTTTGCCTTTGAAAAACCGAGGTCTTGCAGATTTTTCTATGACGAGAGTAGTAATTTTTCCTAAGCCATTCCCGTTTACAGCCAGTAAAATAGTTCACTTATCCTTGCTAAGTTTTTCTCCGTGACATTTTTCTTCTTTGAATGTAAATGCTTTTTTCTGGCGTGAGTGAGTGAATATTAACGTAGCACTGTTCAGCTACACGAGGGCTTTTGGCGACGGACCACGTAATTTTTAACCATGGTCAAATGACGTGGACGACACCTGAGCTTACACCCCCCTCTCCTAACTACCACACCACACCAACGGGAGAACGTTTCAGCTCTCTACAGATATAACGTGCATCGCTACCCTACACGGTGGGTCCTTAGTGGTACTGAGCTCGAACTCATGACATACTTTCCGTGATCCGATACCTTGGCCACTGGGCTACCGCAGCTCATTTTTTTCTGGCAAATACTTGAAAAAGAGTTCGGTTTCATCCGTGTTGAAAATGTTACGTGGATCGTACTCCTTTATTAAATCTGAAAGCGAGTTATGCCACTTAGAGCAAACATTAATGTCGACATTTGAGCTTTCCCCGCACATTTTTTGAAGACTATTCCCCTTTTCTTAAAATTTATAAGCCATCTCTCGCTAGCCAAAAACTCGATTTCTATTTCTTTTGCTATTGCCTTAACCTTTTCATTTAATAAAAAATCACCCACCGGAATATTTTGTCTTCGACAGTGAAAGAGAAAGCGGCATAAGTACTAAACGAAACTGACTCACAAAGACTTCATTACTGTTTAGAACAATGAAAGGTTTCCATGGAACATTGTAGGGATAGAGGAGGGATGTATAATGATGGTGATAGTAAGTAAATAGATTTGAAATCAAAATGAAATGCTTTATAGCCTCAGTTTCGTTATTTCATAACTACACCTTGTTGCTCATAAGCAAATATATATGCTTCCAAGCAATTATGACCTCAATAATGTATAATTGTGCAGCGAAGCCAATCATCAGCGAATTGTAATCATATATGCAGGCAGATATGATTTATAGAAGTCAAACAAGGGACGATAGTGAAATTTCTGTTTAAGATAGATATTAAACTGTAACTCAATACTGACAATGCATTTCTATTAAATTTAATTTAATGCTTTTCTATGCAGTTGTAGATAATTTGTGCACAAATAACGAAATCTACGATGCATCGACCAAGACGCTGTTGTAGTCATAGTCATCTAAACACAGGTGGAAACGTGCAACAGTACAACGAATAATTGAGGTAAGATATTGATGTTTTTAATTGCTCACGCACTTTGTTTGAGACACATATGATCAGAAAGTCACAAGTTTTTTGCTTATAATTTAATTGATGTATTTTCAATGGAATTTTGCAATGGAATTTTGTAATGGAATATAAGCCACTCATTTTATGGTAAGATTTTGAGCATAGTTTTTCCCGTGTTGCAGTCTCTAAAAATTTCGAAGATTTCACACAATTTATACTTACTTCATGGGGTGTTCTTTATTTTGACTCCACAACACCCAAAATATTGAAACAAGATTACAAAAATGAATTACACAAAATGACAGAAAAAATACTTTCAGAATTTGAATGGATTTATTGTTTAACGAAACAGTATCTGATTATTAAAAAAAATGCATGAATAATTTGACAGAAAAATAAAAATAAAATAATCTATACCATATTTATTCATAATTATCTCAGATAATTCAGTTCAGAAATCTTTATTCTGCTTTAAATAAGTAAATGAAAATTCTCTTTTCTGTAAATAAAACTTCGCACTTAAATATTTAAAAATTATGTTTAATGCGACACCCCCCTTTCTATGTATAGTAATTGAAACACATTTCGCAGTTCATTCTTATCTTTAAGGTATCCGACTACATTCGGAACCATGATTTTAAAAAAGTGCATAAATGGATAATTTTCATGATATTTAGTGTCACTTAGATTAGAATACATGTATAAAATTATTTTCAGGACATTTTGACAAAAAAATTATTTAAATACAATATTTTGGCAAAAAATTAACTTAGAATAATCTTTTTTCAAAATGTTCTCCTTTTGTGAAAAATGCTTCTATTATAATAAAGTTTTGCCTAAATATAGCTCAGACTTCTCTACAGAGACTCAACTAGAATTTTTGAAACATATATCTTAGAAGTGGGTTTATCCATATTTTACGACAACAAAGGGGAGCAATTTTAAGGAAAATAACGCCGATAATTATTTGAATTGGTGGTAACTGTAAATAATGTGAATTTTTCAAAAATTTTAGTTCAACCTCTGTAAAGAGGCCTGAGCTATATACAGGAAAAACATTAAAATAATAGAAGCATTTTTCACAAAAAGAGAACATTTTGAAAGAAGATTATTCTAAGTAAATTATTTGCCAGGATATTGTATTTAAATAATTTTTTTTGTCAAAACGTTTTTAAAACAGTTTTATACATGTATTCTAATCTAAGTGATAGTAAATATCATGAAAATTATTCATTTATGCACTTTTTTAAAATCACGGTTCCGAACGTAGTCAGATACCTTAAGCCTTTAAGAGGCCAATTGTTTGCCCAAAATGTTCCAAAAAAGGCAAATTTTTTATTGCATATAACTAAGCATAATACTTAACAAATTGTGAAAATAAATGGGAGAATTTCATTTTAATTTTCAATTTTAAAGTTTTCACACTATTTCTTATTTACAAACTGAGGAACACTAAACCCCCCAAAAGTTTGCTTTTTATAAGTACACTTTGCATGCTATGAAGAATGTTTCACATTTCTTAAAAGAATATCTGTCATACTTCCAAAAAAAATTTATATGTTCGTACCTCTTTTTCAAACGGTTGAGGATTTTGTGTGTGGGAGCATGTATTTGTGCACACAGAATTTGAAGCATGGTGTAATACTATGTCTTGCATTGCAATATGGACAAAGATAATATTCAGCTTTTTGGATTATGTCTCCATTTTCATTTCTTCTCAAGCAATAAATTGCACACTGTCTTGGCATTTCCAGCTCTTTATCTAATATTTTCAAGAATCTTAATTCCTGCTTTCAATGAAAAATTATCTCCTTCACCAGACAGGAAATCCCGGATGAGAAGTATTTCAGTACCATGGACAAACACCATCTCTGAAAACACTAGCACTAATAATCTTACAATAAGAACTAAAAATATGTGGAAATCAAAGATAGAAAGAAGAAAATATCAGTGCTCGTAAAGCGTACGGGCAGTCCAGTTGTGGCCAGCTTTAGGTAGCCAGTACCTTGTACGGGCAAACCAGTGAAGGGGTTAAGTGATTTCACTTTATATTACTAATACATATATGAATAGTTTCTGAAGCCCAAAAACTGAAGTTTAAATTGAAACTGGTTCTTTGACTAAAACAAACGCTCAATGATATTGTGACGTCTCACGCGTCCTTTCTCTAACATAACCTCTGTGTTCTTTGACGGCCATGATTAATGGCAAATCTTTTCCAACCCAAATCCAAGAAGTGAAACGAAGGATAGATGCAAATAAGATAACCTTTAAAAGGACAGAAGTTTTATTAAGCGGGATGGCAATTTAGAGAAAGTTCAGTTCAGAGAAGATAGAAGTGTAAATTGACTGCTTACCTAAGAATCATGAAAATCTCGCCATTCATCCAAGGTACATATCATTGTACGCCAGCTTAGAGAAATATCTAAAGTGGATTGGACGTTGCGTAGATACCAAGGTAGGAAGATTATATTCTGAATGCGAATATATTATTAAGATTGTGTGAGAGTAGGCGGATATAGTATAATTATATTGATAAGTGATCTAATTGCGCGATCTGTGTTAATTACGGCTACGGGTTTTGGTTTATTCTCACTTAATATAAGTTTGTTCGATATATGAGTAATTTGTTAAATTCTTAATAAAAGTCATATTAAGAATTCTAAAATGTCTCATCATTTCGAGAATCCCACACCTCTAACTTACGCTGAAACCCCACGATATGGTCAACGAAGATCGACCATGTCGCAATATTTCTCTCAATATACTCTCAAGTCATTGCAAATATAATAACATTTTCTTTAATGTGTAGTATCTTTATTTATTTATAAATCCAATAATGGGTCTTGTCGAACAAGCCTTTATGCATACTTTGTTCTCTTTTCCTGAAGTGTCTCATCATAGGTAATACATAAAATAAGTTCCTCATTATCATCTATCTTCGTCTCGTCGTTATTGGAAATTCTCTTGTAAAGCTTTCACTGAACACTTTTAGCTACCATACCAGTGTTTGTAATTTGGTGAACGATTTTTCCAATGGAAATTACCCTTTCTATCCTTGAAATAGAAATACCAATACTTTCCTCAAATAATCCCTAAATAGTTTTTAAAGGAAGGGTTACAGATACAAGAAAAAATGCCTTTATAGTTAATTTATCAAAATATTTTTAAATCCTTCTTAGGTTAAAGTGTTTGTATTTGTATAGAATAATTTATGAGTTGAAACATTCATTACAGCCCCATAAGTTTAGGAATACTACTATCCCATCTGTTTTCCCACTTTAAACAAGATTCCAAACTTGGAATGAGTAGCTTTATTTAAATTCGTCTGGGGGAACATGAGAAGTCATAATGTCAGTGAAAACGATGGGGCAAATTGAATCTTTAATTATTAACTTTTAAATGAACCATAAGGGTTCTAAGAATAAATATCACTATGTAACTGTTGTTTTTACTTTCCTTAGGCGAATAAAATAAACGAAAATGTAAAATAATTTATAATGTTTAATAGTTTTTTTTCTGAGGAATCTTTCTTTCAATTTGGATTAGTTTTGTTATTGAAATATTCTTTATATTGTACAAAATTATACTTACCATATAACATAAAACGTATTAGAAAACACAGCAATATATTGTTTCACTATGCAATAAGTTGAAATAATAACAGAGTACAGCTCGCAGATGTCTTATCCTTCGCAGACATTAATTTAACAGTTTTTTTTTTTTATTTTAATCATTCCTTTTTTACGCAATTGCGTTTGGCATAGTTCTATTATAAGGTATCCGAACACGTTGAAAATGACCAAATTCAGTCAAGATAGATATTTTTGTTTTTCATTTTATTGAATAGAGCTATCCTTTGGCATTATAAAACATACTTTGTTTCTTCACTATCGAGAGGCCAAGTTACAATCAATTTTTTAAAGTTGGAAAAACCGGGTCTCTTTGATCTACCAGAAGTAGGCATTTCAATTGCTTAAAATCTATCATGGCGTGTCTGATAACTCAAAATGTTACAAATGTATTTCTATAAAACTTTTTGAACCTGATATGTATGTTATTTCCTAGAGAATGTACTAAAATATTTCTTATTGTATGAATACCTTTTGAGTTATGGCTTGTTATTTAAATAATGATCTCTTAAAGAATGCCACATTTCTTATTATGTTTGCTCAATCAAAGCTAAAATTTTCAAACTTTAATAAAATATTAAAATTTTAGTACATTTCCTAGATAAATGGGTCTAATTTGTTTTAGTAATACTCTTACTAATATAAGTTTATTACTTTTTTTTCTAACTGCTTTGAAGTTTTTCAAAAATATTGCTAAAATTTCACTTATAATTGTGATTTTTCTAAAATTTAAGTAATTTATTTTAAATATTGTTAGTTAAATATTAGTATTTATATTGGTATCGAGTTCTAAAAAAGCATTTATAATGTTTAAATATGCCATTTTGTTAAAAAGTACTCCGAACGTGTTCAGATACCTTATCATTCTATATTAATATGCAAAAAAGGCTACATTTGAATAGGACAATCCCTATTTTTAAAATGAGGGGGAAACATTTTCCTTAGTCGTGAAAAGGTTAAGGAAAAATTCAAGCTCTCTTTGAATACTTAATTAATTTTATTATTGGGTCTAGGGATTCTTTCGTGTTGTTGAACACGTGCACTTTTATGCGTTGTCGATTCTTAGCAAGAATTCGGATCCGACTGAAACCGGTTTAAACAGTTAGATTAGTATCTGATTGATGAATTATACACATTTTTTATTATTCAATCAGTTTTTCTAAACTTGCAAGACTTTCAACATAAGTGAAGAAAAAGTGCACTGAAGACATTGTACGTTGTTTGAGTTCTAACAAGTAATATAAAAACTTTTTAAAGCTAATTCCTACTTAGATCAGCAAAGAAAAATTTTATTTTAGCTACTTTTTATTAGATAGGTAAATGAATATGTATATACATAGGACAGAATCACAGCATTAAGCGGTAGTTATTTTTTATTAATTATCATTAAAGTATCGTATTGTTATCCAAAGCAATCGTGTTTATAAAATTTCAGTTCAACTGAATGCTTTAAGACGTGAGAAAAAAACCTTTTCAAGTTTTGACACACAAGTCACCAAAAGGGTCGCTAAGTCGCCAAAAATGATGCCAACGTATCTGTGTATTTGTAATTCTTTAAATAATTAGTTTAAATCAAATAATTTTTATTAATTATAATTAAATTATTGTATTGTCATGCAAAATAATCATGTTTATAAAATTTCAGCTCAAATGAGCACTTTAAAGCGTATTTTATTAACGATTGAAAATTCTACCAAGATAAATAAATGAATATATAGAGAGTGTGAGCTAATAGTAGGAATTGAAAAAGGGAGGTGGCAAACTCGAGGGAGGTACAACCCCCCTTTTGTGACGTGTTTAGAGAGGACACATTAACAGTTTGAACGATCCAAAGATGATTAGAAAAATTTTATTTGAAAGATTAACCCAGATGAGGAAGGCCGTCGGAGATGTCAATGACGAAGTGCTGAGCAGTAAAATAAAGACAAATTGTGTACGTTAATTTCCCCCAAAAAGTGCTTGAATCTTGGAATTTGTCAGACTACTGCTTTGGATTACATTAAAAGGCTTAGTTTAGTGTTTTAACTCTCGGCTTATGTGCTGCATAAATTAAGTGAAACAAATGTAATTGACAGAATTTTTCGGTGTGTTCTTCGAATCTGGCTCATTACAAAAGGCAACTGTTTTTGTACCACTTGGTAACTGGACATGAAAAATGGTAGTGTATAAACACGTGGTTAAATATATTATAATCCAATAATTTACACATTATGAACTGTCAAAATGTTAAACGTCGCAGTTTTTTCATTTATTTTTTATTTGTAAAATAGCCTATTTGTTGCTATAATGAATAAAACTCTAAGTGGAAAAACCGTAATATTTGCGATAATCTTCTCTAACATGTTCCACTATTATAGCACAGTGCTTCTCAAACTTTCAATACTTGCGATCCAATATTCAATCACAATTTTCATCGCACCCCCCTCCATACAATAACGATGTATTGAATTCGATAATACGATACTTTGACGCTAAAGCTGCAATACGACTTCAACCCCTTCGCCATCGGCGTATATAAACGTCTCGCTCAGCCAGTGCGTAAATTGCCCCAGACGTATATATACGTCTTTCCGAAATAAGTTCACTACTATCCATAAAATTATTCCGACGACTTTGGAATGCAATAAAATGACCTTAACATTGTTTGAGAAGGATTTACATTTTTCATAGAGGACTTTCTAATTTTCCCTTTCTCCCCCCCCCCAAATATGTGCGTGCATACGTGCAAAACTGTGGCATTGGAGAGTGAATCGCGTAACTTTTAATCTGCAGTTAAGAGATTAATTATAAGCCGTATAAATGATACAGTTAAATGTTAATTTTTGTATATAATTTTATTTATGACCAACCGGTGCTGTCACCAGTAATTATTAAACTTGTTCTTAACTTAGTATTGTTAGGATAATTATAAAGTACATTGTGCAGTACTGATACATTTATAAGTGTATTATATCAATGTAAATGGATTTTTTTTCATTGTGACAGAATGAATTTTGTTTGTTTTACTTTCAAGAAATTAATAATTTTTTTTAAAAGATCTTTTGTTCCCGTCTTTTTAATATGTTCGCCCCCCCCCTGTTCTAGGGTTATTCCGCCCCCTTAGGGAGGCGCGCCCCATAGTTTGAGAAGAGCTGATTATATAGGGTTGAGAAAATCCACAAAATACATTTCTTTTACGTCGGTTCCTTTTACAAATATCGGAGAAGTGAGTTTTCTCAATATCATCCATCTCTATCCCCTAATTATCCAAAATTTCACAGTAAAGTATTCGTTAACACTCGGACTATAACGCAGTTGTTAGTAATAGCAATAAATAAATATGTCACACTACCTTTATTTTCATATGCTGTTAGTCTCGATTTTTTATTTTCAGCTTTATCATATTCGCAGAAGAAAAATCCTTTCCGAAATTAAAAGTTGTAATTTTTTTCAATGATATTTATCACTTTTAGCACTAAAAGCAAAAATTGATAATGACATGGACAAAATGTACAATTAAAAATTTTGTAAATTAAAAATCTCGAGAAAAAATGTACATTTAAAAATAATTACTAAAATTAATGTTCCCTTTCTGACTCACAAGCGTTTGAAAATTAATTAGTTGATGTTGAATAAATTATTTCTCTATTGATACCACTAAGAGATAAATATTATTTTATCAATACTTGAAAATTTATTTGCTGCTGAAGTATTTATAAATTATGTACGTTAAAACAATTATTATTTTAAAGAGATTTTATTTGCATAATCTATTTCGCGTTTATAGAATTGCTATATTATTGTTGAATAAATATAAATAAATATTAATTTCAGAATCTCACACGAAAATTTGGTTAAGAAAATTATAAGTAAGAAAAGCTGTGAGAGAGAGATTGCTTAAAAATATACTCCCCCAAACTGTTTGGAGATTTCCTTTTACAAATTGCTAATTCTATTAAATACCTTATAATAAAGACCAATATCAGAAAAATTAAGGAAAAATGGAACAAAAATAATAGTTTTAAGCATTAGTATTTACGTTATCCACATAAACCAAGATCTCGGAACTTTGATCAGATTGGGCGTGCTGATGGGATACGAAAAGTGATTCTTGTAAAAACTAAATGCTTTAGTTAAAGAAATTCGATAGACAGACGGAATCTGACCAAACCAATTAGGTTTTCACGGCAACCTGGAAAAATTCTCACCAACCCAAAGGGGTATTTATTCTCTTATTACGCTGTTAATTCATTGCTGGGATAATGGACATTCCTCCGTCCAGGAAGTTAGGGGTGAAAGACCGCAAATCGTCACAGTAAGATCAGCTAAAATTTATATATTCAAGGTTGAAATCCACTGTCAAGTCAGAAGCTACCTCACAGATTTTAGGATCCAGGGTTCTCGGGACAGGAAAGCAAACACCGGTGGTCTTGAGGGTTCGAAAAATAAAAGGAAAAGAAACATCGTGAAATTACGTGATAAAGCTCAA
>BMAV01017287.1:86387-97651 GCA_019973955.1 Trichonephila inaurata madagascariensis | reverse complement strand
AATAATTAGCATTAATTAATAAAATTAATCATTAATAACAAATATTTAATTAAATTTTTACGTATTATATACCTAGAATTATAACCAATCGGAAAAAAATCAAGGGCTTTGGGAGGGGTCCGTACCTCCAGGACCCCCTCCCCTCCTTGTGTGCGCCACTGGTGCGATGTTAATATTCAATCAATTCAGTCATATGAAGGGTAATTTTTCTTATGTTTTTAAAAGCTGTCTTTTTTTCAAATTCTAAGTTGAAAATGTTCATTTAAAAGGATAATCAAAATAAACGTATTTTATGTATTACATGTATGTGTTCTATGCATTTTCGCATTATTAATTATGTATTTTTTGTATACAGTCATGAAAAAAAGTTTTTAGAGAAACCTTTACCTAGATTGAATGAGATGTCCGAAAAATTATCTTGGAAACATTCAAAATGAAGCCACATTAAAAAAATTTTTTAACTCTCCTAACTAAGAATCTTTTTGACTTCATTATTTAGCAATTCTCTTTAAAAAAAGATTCATTCTACAGCTTGTATAAAGCATTCATGTCTCATTACCCATTTACGTTTTACCAAGCGGCAAAAAAGAACTTTTTGCACGTTTTAAAGTTCATGTTATGTGAAAAAATTGGTGACCCTGATATAAATGCTTTCAAACAAATGAGGATAAAAACTATTTGTATGTATAGAGAGACAAAGACACAAGAGCACTCACAAGTTCAGAAGAAGGACGTTAAATAAATGTCACTATTTATTTTTCTCCTACAGCCTAAACTGTTATAAAGGATTCTGAGATTGCAATTCTCCTTTTTTCTTTTTCTTAAAAAGAAGAATGAAGTTAAAGAAATTACCGAAAGAGATGAAAAAAATCTCACTTGCAACTTTAAACTTCTTGCATTTCGCCCTCGAGATGGCGGAGAAAACTTTTGAAAATTTGATTTTAAAAGTTAAGCCGAAGCTGGACAAGCAGAATTGGAAAACGAAAGAAATGGATTCATATTTGAGGGTATATATATATATATAAAATTTAAAATACGCTTTTTCTTTTCTTCCTTTTTCAATTTTTACTATTAGTTCACTCTCACCCAATATGCATATATATTTATTTATATATGTATGTAGTTCAAGTTTTTTCAATCGTTAATAAAATACTTTTTATTCTCTCATCCACTGAAGTTCAAATACATTATTTTAAAACTTGTATTAGATGATATTTAATGTTAATACAGTTTTTTTAAATATTAATTCATTAATTAAGTTTGATTTTTTGTTTATTCTACTTTATTTCTGACGAAGTGACAGATGGAGCCAGTAAGGTTTTCTAAGGAAGTAGGAATTTACTTAAAAAAAAAATGCATTACTTGTTTTACTTAAGCGTAATTAGTAGAAGAATAGTTTTAAATAAACGAATCACAGAAATTCATACAAAATAAATAAAATTCTAAAGAACTGTAGTAGTGGTCAGTTACAAGAGAAAGATAAATAGAGATTAAATTTGAATGTTAGATAATTTTATTTAATTACTCTTATTTAGTATTTAAAATGTTATATGTTTAGTAAAATTTTATAATATACTTATACATACATACATATATATATACACAAACAAACACACATGCGTGCACGCAAACACATACACACACAGTTATATATATGAACACACCAGTGTTCCAATCTTTATCAATTTTTGTGCCATCATACGGAAAAAATCGACTGGGTAATATGAAATTCATAAGAGGCACAATATAGCACTGAAAGTTTGATAAAAGCATAGTCGCCAAAAAATGGATTCTAAGAGTACATCATAGAACATAGCAGAAAAGCTTTTATGGGCAAAATTGCGTTATTAAAATGAAGTCTGGGCATGAAAAAGAAAAACAAGCTAAAGTCTTACATTAAAGAATATGATACTTCCCAATAGCATTGTGGTTACGTGGCACCGTCTGTTCATACTCAATACCAAATTATCCAGAAGTTCTTGTGGTAAGAAAAGGTGCTCTTCAAAGAGCATCTGCTTCAACTGCCTGGTGCTCTCCAGGTGTGTTCCACATGTTTGATGGGATATACTATTTTACAAACATACTCCTTTTACAGAAGCCCCTCAACAACAGAAGCTATATGTGGACGTGGATTGTCTCTCACAGAATTAAAGTATGAACATACGTACAAGTGAAAGAATAATTTCATGGCAGTAGCAATCTACGGTAAGTGATTTGGTACTGGATATAGCGAATCCGTTCGGTCCATTCAACACAATTACTCCCCACACAAGTACTCCAATAACACCCCAATAGTATCATTCCTTTATGATAGCGGGATGACATCGTGTTCCTACCTGCCTCAATATCAACGGAGAGTTGTTGCTTAGACTAAGACCTAAAACAATTCTCAGCAGTAAGCAGAATGCTACCCCATTGATGTGTTGTCCAGTTTTTGTGTTCTATAAACGTTGACACTGATGGGCTGCTGTTGATGGTATGCAGCAAACAAATCGAAAAGGCCCCTTTTTGCAAATACCTGGCAAGTAAAAAATGTGATAGGTGCCATTTGGCTGCCGTACGCAGCTGTTGAGCAATGTTGCTCGATGTTAAATCCAGTATCCTTTTGCCACTCTGTATCACTTGCCTTAGATTTTTCAACAGACTATATTTAAACTTTGACTACAAGCAACATATAGTTTGGTTCTTCTTGTAATAAATAGCGTCTTTCTGATGAGAAATCTCTTATATTTTAATATTAGCCGGCTGCGTGGCATGGTTGGTTTGTCGCTGGCCTTCTGCATCTAAGGTTGCGGATTCGACCCTGGCCCATGTCGGTGGGTTTACATGATGCAGAAAATCAACAGTGGCCATGTCGTATGATTATACGGCATGTAAAATATCCCTAGAGTGTCTGTTTGATTAGGGTGCTCTAGGCAAAATTAAATCTAGTACAGATTCGCTTCGTCAGAGCTTAGGTGCCTCCCTCTGGAGAAGAACCTGGGCGTCAAAATTACTTGCGGTAATTCAATCACCTATATGACACCACGTTAAAAAGTGATACCGCGCAGCCCCATTAGAAAAAAAAATATTTAAATATTAAATATTGTGTTAACTGTTTCTGTTTTAGAAGTATCTTTTTTAAAGAAATCCCCAGGAACGCATATATATTATGTAACGGAAACTATTTACCAAACCCAGCTATTTAAAAACCAAAATTCACGAATTTTATACGCAAAATGTGACGTGCTTTGAACATGAAAAAAAGAAGAGATTGCAATGAAAGTACGTTTCTCATTTAACAAACCTGCGTTTAGCTTGAAGATAGTATAAATCTTATCGCAGGCAATCTACTTCTGAACTTAGAAGCATTATGTATAAAAAACATATGAGAGATTGAGGAAAAGGGAATTACACTGTTATATTTAATGGAAGATAATCATTAACGTTTTAATGTATTTTTAATATTTCATTTATTTGATTACTGATTTGTTCTGAATTTTTAGAGAAGCAATTAAATTTTAAGGATAATGATTTTGACAAATAATGCAAATTAAAATTTCATTTTTTTTCTAACAGAATGTGTGGATGTATAAATTAAAATTAGGATACCCACCAAATGATTCCCTAGTTTTTATTATTGAAGATTACTCTTTTAAAAATTACTAATATTATAAGACCAGAAGAAAATTGTCTTAAATTAAAGTACCATATGTGAGTAATGAAATTTAATAGGTCACTTTTTTATACTAATTCAGAGCTTCTCAAACTTTCAATATTCACGACCCAATATTCAATCAAAAGTTTCATTGCTCCCCCCTCCATACAATAACAATGTATTGAATTCAATAATACTATAGTTTGGACATTAAAGCTACAATACGACTTTAGCCTCTTCAGTGCCACTGGAGTATATAAACGTCTCGCTCAGCCAAAGCATTAATTTTCTGGACGTATATATACTTCTTTCCACAAAGTACGGTCTTTTCTGTGCACTACTGTCCATAAAACTATTCCGAAGGCTTTGGAATGCAATAAAATGACTTTGACAGTATTTGCGAAGGATCTGCTTATTTATCCCTTTTCTCCGCCCCTCCCCCTAAAAAAACATCACATATGAACATCTACGCGGAAAACTATGGCATTGGAGAGTGAATCTCTTAACTTTTATTTGGCAATTAAGGGATTAATTATAAACCGTACAAATTATCAAGTTAAGTTTTAGTACAAACCCATCAGGTCACTGGTATAATTACATTTTATAGACTGGTACATTTATAAGTGTATTGTATCCGTGCAAATGTGTGTTTTATTTTTATTATGTCAGAATGCATTTTGTTTGTTACTTACAGTAAATAATAATTTTTTAAAATAATCTTTTGTTTCCGACTTTTCAATATGCTCGCGCCCCCCTTGTAGATTTATCACGCCCCGCTAGGAGGGCGCGCTCCCAGTTTGAGAAACACTGTAATAATTACATTTAAAGAATACACACATGCTTTGCTAAAATATCATTAAGACGATTTTTTTTTTGTAAGTTTCATGACTTTAATTATTTGGTTTAACAAGCATGCATTTTTCTCCCATATCTGCAGTGATGCTATTATTAAATGAAATCATTACTGTAATAAACAATTTGAAAAAAAAAAATACTACCGGATGAAACTGAATACTTTTTTCTCCTTATCACTCAAATTGTAAGCTTTTTTGTAGTTGGTAGAGTACTTTTCAAACGCGCCTCAATTTTCAATTTTAATTTTCATCGCTCCCTTTCCCATTCAATAACAATGCATTCAAGGCAATAATAATGTACTTTGATTCTAAAGCTATAAAATAACCCTAATTATAAATCGTACAAATTGTATCAAGATAATTATTAAATTTTATATATGTTACTTTTATAAAATCGATATTTTAACTAAGTTAATTTTAAGTGATAGATATTTTCAGTAAGTTACTTTTAAGTAATAAGGTGGGGGTGGGTGGGAACTTCTTGTTTTGAACATGTTTCAGTGATATTCGTAGGGGGCGTGGGGAGAAGTTCGATGGAAGGGGTGGAGTGGGATATTTGTTTTCCCACCCGTCTCACTCTCTGCTGTGATCGAGGCAGAAGCCCACTTTTGCATTGGAGGCAAATTTCTCTAACGTTCGGTCGGTGACTGCAGTGCATCGTGTCTTTCTCTGTCACTTCGATATTCCTCCATGAGATCTTGTTCCTTATCAGAAATATGTTTCAACGTTAATGGATACTTTCCGAGCAAAGAGGGATGTCTCCAAAGAAAGGAAAGGACATCCGAAGACCGTTAGAACACCTGAAAATGAGAAATAAATTCGTGTATCAATTCAGACCAGTATGCGACAATGATCTAATAATTCTTCATACCCACTCTCCAAGAACTCTAATGACTGATCTCTCTGCGAGGTGACGTTAACTGGCCTTCACACTCACCAGATTTATCCCCTCCTGATCCTTTCCTGTGAGCTTATCTCGAGTACCTGGTTTACAAAGATCACTCCAAGATACTGGAAGACCTACGGAACAACATCCGAGCCAAAGTTGAAAATATCCCAATCTATATATATATGCCTGGAAAGGTGATTCGGAGTTTTCGAAATCCACTGCATCAGTTTATTGATAATGGAGAGGGGGGCTATATTTAACAGGCATTGTGTTTAAAACTGTGTAAATTCAAAGTTCCAATGATGTGTGGTAGATGGAAAATAACAATAAAGCCGAATGAAACATGTAGTATGTTTTATTGCATTTTCAAAACCGGAAGTTCCCACGCCTCACCCTGCAGAATAAATATTATGTTACTTTTCCTTTCTATATTTATAAAAAAACATTGTATTAGTGTAAATGTGTATATATTATTTTTATTACGCCAGAATGTATATCACGATTTGCTTCTCTGCAGTAACTTAAAAAAATTTATTAAACAATCTTATATTTTTGACATTTCAATATGCTCCATCCCCGCTCGTGAGGTAATATCTTCACTCTGGAGGGGGTTCGCCCCTCAATGTGAGAATTGATGGCTTAGCCCAGGGTATTCAACCTTTTTTCTGCTGGGCCGCATACATATGCTACCTTTTTTCACGCGGATCGCATACATATGATAGTTATTTCACACGAGCCGCAACATGAGGATAAATGGGGGGAAGGGGTGGGGAGAAATGCTTTAAGACCAAGATAACATTGGAAATTTTAAATGTGGAAAATTGATCAAAATATTATAACTCCTGTTTTGCTTTTTTTTTAATTATTATTTTTCATATTTTTTTCTAACACTAAATTAGAAGCATTTAAGAAACACTCCTTCACAATTTCTACATCAGTAAACGGTTTCATATGATTACCAATAATACAACAAACTTCATAGAATGTTTTTGTTACCGCTGTGATATTACCAATGGCAAAACACTTTGTTGCTGTAGCAAAGATTATTCAAGAAAGCCTATTTATCACATCTTGAAAGACATCTTCCGGGAAAAGCGTCATTGAATGGTTCCTGTTTATTGGTATTTTTTAAATACAGAACTTTCGTGAGAAATCAAACAATTTCTGATCCATGTTTGTTTTCTCTACAAAACAGTGAACCTTCCAATCGTCTTGATACTACATATTTTCTTCGAATATTTTTCGCTTCCAAGATATGAAAGATAGTTGAAAATTAGTTCAACCTATAAAATTGTCCACTGTTGTCTCTGTTATTGCTAACCGTAACCGTTCCAACTGGAAAAGAATATCAATTCGTACCCGTACGACATTGACAGCAAAAAGCAAAATTGATATATTTGATTTCTCGACAAAGAATTTCCCACCAAATTTTTAATACAATGTTCTTTAATAAGTGATAATAACAGAGCAATATATGGGCCAAGATCGGACCACTTAAGGTATCCGACTACGTTCGGAACCGTGATTTTGCAAAAGCATTTAAATGGATAATATTTATGATATTTAGTGTCAGTAAGATTAGAAAATGTATATAAAATTGTTTTTAGAATATTATTACAATAAAAAATTATTTAAGTACAATATTTTTACAAAAAATGAAATTAGAATGACCCATTTTCAAAATATCTTTTTTGTGAAAAATTCTTCTACTATAATAATATTTTGTCTGTAGTACAGAAGCTAAATTATAATTTTTGAAATATATAACTTAAAAGTGGGTTTATTTATGTTTTATGACAACAGAGGGTAGCAATTTTAAGAAAAAAAAACCGCCTATAACTATTTTAATTGGTGGTAACTCTGAAAATAACGTGAATTTTTCAAAAATCCTAGTTCAGACTCTCTGGAGAAGTCTTAACTTTACATAAGCGCGCGCGCGAGATATTATTATTTTAGAAGCATTTTTTATAAAAGGAGAACATTTTGAAAAATATTATTCTAAGTTAACTTTTTGCCAAAATATTGTATTTATATCATTTTTTTTGTCAAAATGTTCTTTGAACAATTTTATACATGTATTCTAATCTAAGTGACACTAAATATCATGAAAATTATCCATTTATGCGTTTTTTTTTAAATCACGGTTCCGAACGTAGTCGAATACCTTAAAAAGGCTCGGTGGTCCGCTGGTTTAGTCACTTCTAAAAACATATCTATATGTTTAATTTTACTTAATTATATATATTGCTTTTAAGTATAACACTATGCACAGAAATTCGAAAAATAAAATCTCCTCAGTTTTGTTGACTCTAGACGCTACAATTTTTGTGTATAGGATTATTACTCAATTCTTGTGACCATAAAAAAGAAAGCATTCTCTGAAGTGAATACAGAATTTTCACGGCTATAAAAAGTCATACTATTTAATAAATGACCTTGAAAAACATGAAGTAAGAAGACGGGGTGTTAAATTAATACTAGAATATCTTTATACATGCTGAGTGATAAAAATAAATGTTGATCAACACAATATAGTTCCATACCTTGTTTATTAGAAGCTAATTGAATTTCAAATAATGTATTTCAGGCGTGTTTTTGTGTTTATTAAAACTGTGTTTTAAACTTTTTTTTTAAAAAAAAAATCTGTAACGTGTAGTGTTGATAGTAGAACTAAATTTGTTTAATTTGTTTTCAGCTATCTTAGGTTCCTTTATTTTGTCAGAATTCTAATTTAAATAGTACCGTAATTTAAAGGTGCAACTCGAGACTGGATAGTAGAAAAAAAATCATTTCATCAATATAAATTAACACATATTTACATTTTGCTATTCAATTAACGTAGAAATTAGCTTAATATTATGCAGAGCATGTAATCACATCTCATTTTTTTGTTTTTGTACAGCTTAGTTTCCTTTTTTTATAATTACAATGAAAAATAAATATTATCACATACTTTTTTTAAAATGAGAGTTTTCTCTCTGTCTATTTCTTTTTCAAACAAATATATCAGAGTTTTGAACTAGATGTTATTTTAATTATATAATATAATGATTGCTCTTCAATAATAAACGGAGAACAGGGAATAAAACTTCACCGAAATTACACATTGATTCAAAAGTAAATAAATTATGCATTTCATTTCCTTTTGATGATGATTTTATTTGAATGTTCTTTAAATAATTAATTCTTTGATTTGTTGTCTTTGATATTGCAAGTATTTTCAGGATCTGTGGAATGTATTACTACTTACTGTAACCATTTGATAGATAATTTTTTTTCTGTTTTAGTTTTTGTGTTTCAATTAAAAACTTCTTACTCATCTATACAATCTATTCCTTTTAGAAGGAGACATTTGATTTTAATTTTTTATTAATGTCGCATTTTTGTCGCTACTGACAACGGACCTCTTAATTTGGAGCCTCTATAAAGTACCGAAGACGACCCCTTCTTCTGAATCCGACTCGACAAATTCTGTACTGTGTCGATAATCCTCGATATGTTTTAATCCTTGACAGATTTAAGATGCATCAGTCCCTCTCAAATAAGAAGTAAATTAAATACTTCTTAAAGAAATGTCATGCATACTATCTGTATAAGTTAGTTATATCTATATGTGTATATATATATTTTAAATCTTTGCTTTATAATACACATTTATTGACGACAAAAATATCTTTCGGACGAAGTGTAACTCGTCCGAAAGATAATTGTCCGATATTGTGTGTAACTAAGTGTTTTACACAATATCTACATCTTGACAGAAGTGATTAATGTGGGAACGAGTTGAGTAGTGTAGTCGTGCAAAAATAATTATAAAACTACGAGGGTTGCTTACGAGGGAAATTAAAATAATGGCAACGTAACCTAGAAAGTCGTGGAAGATTGGGGAGCGGTGAGGGGGTGTATCTATCGACAAGTAGAGAGAAAAAACATTCGATCTAGTAAAAAAGGCATTGCTGTGTGGCGTTAACAGTTGCGTTTTCATCGCTCTGAAATTTATTTTCAAAAGGTGATCAGTGGTCGTATCTTACAGAATGCAACATTATGCTATCGATTATTGCTGGGAGCTTGTGGAGTTAATGCATTATTTTGTACAGCTTTTCCTAAATGCATTTCATTCTGGTTGGAATGAGATTGGGGATTTGTAACGCACAGATCTGTTTTCCATTCCTCAAGATCAGATTAACATCCCGAGCTGTCTCCTTACCATAAACTATCGGTGGACTGTCCAAAAAGTTTCCTTAGTTTTTGCTCTCAGTCATCAAACGGTGTGGCACAGAATGAAGAAATGTTTGAACGTGAGAAACATCAACACATCGAAGTACAGAAATTGCACAGGTATGCACTGGCTCGCATCCACCTGGAAGGATACCGCAATGAAGGACATGAATTTCTTAGCATATTGTCATCATTGAGGAGACGTAGGCCCGAGCTTATGAACATTAGCTAAAGCAGGGATGTCCAACCCAAATGACCTTGCGGGGCATTTTGGAAAAACATTATAATCTCGCGGGCCGCACAGAAAAATATGTACCTTTATATCAGATTTTGAAACAAAAAAACATTTAATGGAGTGAAAATTCAAAACAGAATGAATTATTATTATTGTTTTCATTATTTTTCATGTATACAGATATAGATAATACAATAATGTTTATATAATATAACAATGCAATGATCAATTAATGTTTAAAATATTACAGCTGCCTATTTCTTGAAAACTACGGTGTTCCTTTTGAATTGATCTTTCGGTGTTCTTTTTGAACTGATCACTGTTGAAATTTGATTGTGCTGTCATTTGAAAACGATTAAGTATATACATTGCCCTTTATCTTAACCATCCTGAATATTTTTTAAGAACTTTAAAAGACATCTCTGACTGCCTCTTGCTTTTTTGGGCACTCCAAACAGAAAAGGAGGACTAGAAATGAAAGTCGCACACACACAGAGAATCATGTACCATCCATATTAAAGGATATGCATAGTGCAATTCGGAATTTATTAAAAAAGTAATATATTATAATAAAACTAAATGCAACTGTTTGGTAAAATATAAATCTATTTTAATCTAAAGGACATTTCTGTTATCGAAAAGGATTTATTTTAAAACAAGAACAGGTCACAAGCAATTATATTGCAGATATGTATTTAAATTTCTCCTCAAATAAATTTCAAAAGGAAAAAAAACTTTAAAAACCTGGTATTTAAAAATTTTTTAAAAAGAGTCAGTGGGCCGCAACTTACGTACTGGCGGGCCGCGTGGTGGACAGCCCTGATCTAAAGTGTCAATCAAACCAATGTGGTCACGGCGGTCCACCACTTCCACAGTCATTTTGACGGGAGCACAGTCGTGTGCAGGTTATGCTGATTGTGGCATACGGCTGGAAGAGTGTAATTCTCACCCATCTGCGCCTGCAGAATGGAATGTGAACGCAGACTGCTGTTGCCAATTTCTTCAGCACCATTTACGTCCAGCTATGTGGCATAAACATTCACGTTTATTGCAAAATAATGTTCCATCGTGGTGCATGACAACGCTCTTTGTCATATCGCAAACAATGTCGATCTCCAATTGCGACTATGGGAGTGGGAAAACTTGGAACAAAAAAACAAAATTTGTCTACGAATACAGTAACCCAGTAATATGGTGATCATGATTGGCGAAAAAAATTGCCATTTTGGCTCTTGAAGCAGATATTCATCATCTTCCCCACAGTGGATCTTTAGTCATTAGGGCTCAAATACACAATGGGCTCAATTTATGAAGTCACATGATAAAAACAAACACGTGTTTTCCATTGAATTCAAAACAAACATTAAACTAATGGACTCGATTCACCTGACGTCACAGTCACATGATACAAGACGTAAACAAATAGCCATG
>BMAV01017287.1:49930-64100 GCA_019973955.1 Trichonephila inaurata madagascariensis | reverse complement strand
GTACTACGTAGTCTATGGTTTTAGTATTTTTCCAATCGAAATTTTAGATGGAATATTTAGACATGTAGACTCAAATTATTTTAGCAATATATTTGTATTTGTTCGCAAATTCTATTAACCATTTGTGGTATAGGTATTGGATCGTGGTTGGCTTTGTCACGCGAGTTCGAGCCCAGTACCACTAAAGACCCGCCTTGCAGGGCAGAGATGCACGCTAAATCTGTCGAGAGCTGAAACGTCCTCCCTTTGGTGTAGGTTGGTGCCAGCTCAGGTATCGTCCACGTCACTTGACCATGGTTCAAAATTACGTGGTGGGTCGCCAAAAGCCCTCGTGTAGCTGAACAGTGTGACGTTATTCTTCATTCACTCACTGACTATTAACCATTCAGGAATTTATTTTCTCTCAGTTTTATATAAATTACAATGATGACACAGGAGACCATGATTTAAAATCTCCTTCACATAAAACTTATGAGTGAAGTATAGAACACATACAGGTAAATTATTGCAGGGAATTAAAAAATAAATCTTGATTTAAAAATCCGGAAAATACACGTCACAACTGTCGAAAATACTATCAAAAATTTTATATTTTCATTAAATTTGTGGCGCCACGACTCATTTTTTGCTTGTAGGTGGCGCTTCCATTCACTCACTATTTACTATTCACTGAATACATGTGGCGCCGCCATTCTACCATACTGTAAGTAGCTTACTATATTGTAAATAGTTATCATTTTTTTAGTAGTTTTATAAATATGTTGATATGATTTCCTATAAGCTTAGATTGGCCAGCTCGGTTGTCTTATTTAACTGAGTATGTGGATTAGCACCCCATATATATAAATTATTACATTTTGGAATATTGTAATTCTTACCATTTAATTAAATTTACAAAATGTAATTTTCTTAAAAAATTATAAATAATTTAAAAAGATTCTTTCAGCATGTCGGTCGAACATTTTGCTATTTAAAAAAGTAACTAAAATTTTTTCTTGACTTAAACTTTACTGCTGGGAACTAAAGAATGCATTAGTATAATCATGTTCTTTTTTTTAGGGCTTTTTAAATATAATTGCATGCAGATACAAATACACGGAATATTTTTCAATTCATTTTAAAAACTTCAATTAAATATTATATGATAATGTGATCAGCATCGACCACATAATGTTCAGTTTCATTTTCTAATCATTTTAAAGAATAGCAAACCATATTTTTAAATGACGTGAAATACCGCTCCCACAAGATTATTTAATTTTATGTGTGTAGATATAAGCCCTACTTAAATTTCTAACGCAAAAGAGTTTCTTGGACACAGGATAGCAGGATTAAAATATGAATGAAAAAGTTCTTAAGTGGGCCGCTTGAATTTGAGACATGAAAAATACAATAAGTACATCAAAATATTATCTTCAACCTACGTCATATATTCTTATTAACAAAGTCAAAACACAATACCCCTTAATATTTCTGTTTGTTCCAGATAATTCAGGAGCAAAGTGTAAGTATAAAATAATAGTTAAAAATATTTTTCGATTTTTTTAGCAAAATATTTGTTATTTTCCCATCTATAATAATGATTAGACTCACATGAGAGTAATACTAATAGAACAATTTCTCAAATTTGTTAATTTTTATAAGGTTGTTGCTTTTTATATTCTTGTTGCTGTTGCTAATATTATAATAATGCTGACGGAGTCAGATCGAGGTCTATGAAATTCATCATGGCAAAAGGCTAGATGTACGCTCGTCATTATCCATAGATTTGAACACCATACATGTGACAGTGTGATCTGGCTCAATTCCACCCAATTTTGAGGAAAAATGGAGGGTGATCAGGGGTCTTCCACCAACCTTACGAGATGACTTACAGTTCGACGGCTATTTAGAGTAGCCCCTGCCATGTGAAGCTACTATACATTTACAAACTTTTGCGCCTTCCCCGGTATTCGAACCCATGTCCTACGGTATTGCAGTTAGCGTCACTAACTACTATACCGGATGGGTGGTTTAACTTTTTATGTAACTACCACAGAGGCTTGAAATAATTCATTTTTCTGGTATACGATTGTATTATTCCGTCCACAAATCTTTAGTTTTATAATACTGTAAAAGAATATCAATAAAAAGTGTTAAAGTATAGTTGACTACCATAATATTCTCTTTGAATAAATGTTGAAATACTCTGACAAAAATAACTTTCCATAAAATATATTTTTGTCCATCTATGCAAGGGATTTAACTCTTTTTCGGATACATGTATCCCTCCATTCCCTTCATTTTGGGAAACCCACTTCCTCTCAAAGAACTATCTCTTCTCTATCAAATTAATCCTTCCAACCCTCTTCTTTCTAACAGTAATTCCCTGGAAAATATTCCGGTCAGGAATCGGGAATGCAATTTATCTGCGTTAATCATTGGTTTAGTAGCACGCTGCGACTCCGCCATTTTTTCTCTTCTTTTTTTCTTTTCTTTCGTCCTCATCTTTTCCCTATCGTTCCCGAGGCCATGCTTCCGCTCTTTTCGCTTTTCGAGGGACCACTCATCCCTAATAATCCCTTTATCCCTCTTCTCCCCGGCACATCCCTCCTCTCTCTCTCGACCGGCCTTTTTCTTTTCAACCCCTACCACCAAGAAGATGGTGGTTTCCGTTCCCTCAAGACAGATTCCTTCTTCGAGGAATTGGGGCACGTTGAACTCATATTTATGCATATAGAGAGATGGGATAAAATTCCGGAATTAATTCTATATAAAGAAGGGACAGCTAATATGCATAGAACTCTATTGTGAAGGAGAATGACACGGTGCTGTGACGTTTGAGATAAATGGAGGTAGCGTGACATTGATTAATTTATATATTTAGTTTTTTTACGTTACAGAGCTACCGGGTGTTTCAAAAGCTGGGCACATCAACCTATGTGGTTGAGTTTTAAGGTATCCGACTACATTCGGAACCGTGATTTTAAAAAAGCGCATAAATGGATAATTTTCATGATATTTAGTATCACTTAGATTAGAATACATGTATAAAATTGTTTTAAGAACATTTTGACAAAAAAAAATTATTTAAATACAATATTATGGCAAAAAATTAATTTAGAATAACCTTTTCTCAAAATGTTCTCCTTTTGTGAAAAATGATTATATTATAATAATACTTTGCCTGTATATAGCGCAGACCTCTGTACAGAGGCTCAACTATGAGTTTTGAAAAATTCACATTATTTTCAGAGTTACAATTCATTGAAATAATTATCGGCGTTTTTTTCTTAAAATTTCTCCCCTCTGTTGTCGTAAAACATGGATAAACCCACTTCTAAGTTATACATTTCAAAAATTCTAGTTGAGCCTCTGTACAGAGGTCTGAGCTATATACAGGCAAAATATTATTATAATAGAAGCATTTTTCGCAAAAAGAGAATATTTTCAAAATGGGTTATTCTATGTTCATTTTTTGTCAAAATATTGTACGTAAATAATTTTTTATTGTGATAATATTCTTAAACCAATTTTATATACATTTTCTAATCTAATTGACACTAAATATCATAAACATTATCCCTTTATACGCTTTTGCAAAATCACGGTTCCGAACGTAGTCGGATACCTTAAAGACAGATAAATAAAGGACAAACAAAGGTTGAACTGTTGTCTATATTGTTAGGTGTCAGACATGGCAAAACCACAGTAAATGTTCAAAATGATTTCAGTTTCCCAGGACACACAGTCGAACTCTTTTTACCAGATTAATTGAAACTTTTCGAAGAGTGTGAGATTTAATGTCCTATATTACATTAAGGATGTTACTCTTAAGTTCATCAAGCGTTGTAAAGGTGACATTTTTCAGATATTCCCAAAGAAAAATTTCGGAATTGACAATCCTGACATGGAAATGACACTATCATCGCAAAATTCAGTTAAAACTTCCATACTGAACCGTGATTTGACACGTTGCGCCGTCTTGCTGCAACCAAGATACCGTTCATCACTGTTCAGCAAGGGTATGAATTCCGTAATGATTGTTACGCGACGATCTTTTCACTGAACTTTTATGTAAAGCGGTCTCCACATCTGCCACTTTTATTTTCACTATGGAAGCTCTATTCGATTGCTTCCTGTCTGCAACCGATCATGTGTCACGGAACCGTTGCACTGTTATTGCTGATGCATTCGGCGCTGTTTCATCTGAATATTTCTGTTTAAAAATGCATTTATCACAGGCAATGAGATTTTGTAGAGAAATAAAACTCCACGATGGCTATTCTTTGCTCTTAAAGATTCGTTTTAAACACAATTTGTCTTTTAAAAGGTACTATAATCAATCACGGGTTCTTGTAGTAAGATTCTGGGCAACACTTCAAAAGAGCAATTCCTAATGAAGCTAAGTTAGTATATCGACGAGTTAAATATATGCAAAAATCATATGAAATTACATGAATATTTTCAGATTTTCCTCCATGATGTGAATGAATGAATAGTAAGTTCTTACCTCTGGATATTAGTATAGTTCTTTTTACTGAAGAAAAAAAAATCTATGAATTTTTGTTAGCTTTTGGGACTCTTGATATTCGTATTTGTGCACAGTATTATATTTCATTACCTGAGTAATTGTATAGTATCTTGTTTTTCTAATGTTGATCGAGTGTTCATTAAAAATATTGTCTTTGTTCTAATCTTCTTCGAGCCTATCTTTATCTCACATTTGGCACGTAACTGAAGAAAATTACAAACAAGAAAGAAGAACTTGGTTAAACTAGGAAAATAACACAGAGTTCTGTTCATTAATGGACATCTGAGAAACCAGATGCACCAAGAAGTAACTCGACATCTGTTATATAAAAGGAAAAAAAAAAGTTTACTTCCTTACCATCAATAATTGGAGCCTATGATGACGAAATGCAAGCATGCTAAAACATCCCAGAATTATTTTGACATTTTTACTGAACTCAGAAAATTATTAATTAAGCTAAACAGGATAGATCGGGCAATAACGTTTTTAGGTCTAAAAGGTTGTACTTTGGCAATCAAGCCTTTGAAGACACGACAAGTCTCCAAGTGTGGGATCCATTTCATTGTTGGCACCATCTAGTGGCGGCTCACGCCACTAACATTTCGGCACTTGAATTTTATTCAGTTCAGGCTCACATCTGGTAATATAATATATTATCTACTATCCTTTATATATTTTTAATTTAAATTTTACCTGGCTTAATAATTAACCTTTAAAGTTGGAATTAATATTAAAAGTAATGAAAAGCAAAAAGTTTAATAGAAACATTTAATTGTGGCTCATTTCAGAGAGCGACAGACCGAATCATATCGGCTATTGCAGAAGCCATTGGAGAGATGGCAAGCCTTTGATCCTTCGGTACTATTTGAAAGGGCTATATCCGGATACAGCGATTAGCCGCATTTGCAAAGTTGGTGGTTCAACGTTTGCAAAAGGTGGCCACTCCTTGGCTTCAGTCCATGCGGTATTGGAATATTACTGCCTTACAAATGAAAACACCCAACGTGTACCTGTGGAGTGACTCGACTATTGTCTTGGCATGGATCCAGAAGGAGTCTAACGTGCTTAAAACCTTCGTGGCAAATCGAGTTGCCACAATCCAACACTTGAATAATGCAGAGCAGTGGCATCATGTTTCTTCGGAACAGAACCCAGCTGACCTCGTATCCAGAGGTCTGGACCCGTCGAGTCTTCACAACAACTCTTTGTGTTGGAATGGACCTACGTTTTTAGCGACGAAAGATTTTCCGGAAAGGAATATCCTTTCATCAGTGACTGATAGTGATGAATTTAACTGTGAATTTAAGGGTAACGCAAAGCACTGTGTTAATTTAAATCTGACAAAGTCAACATTTATAACTCTGACCTGTTAAATATAAGTAATAAGTACACTAAAATAATTCGAATGTTAAGTTTTATTTTTAGGTTCATAGGAAATTGCAGAGGAGAAAAAAGGAGAGGAGAGACCTTTAGATGTCCAGGAGATCAACCGAGCGGAGATCACCTTAATCAGGATTGTGCAACTACAGGAGTTTAATAGGGATATAAAAGGTTTGAAAGAAAAAAATAGAGTGTCTGCAGAAAGTGTAATAAAAAGTTTAAATCCTTTCTTAGATCAAAATGGTGTTTTGAGAGTTGGTGGTAGACTTATTAATAGTGATTTGAACTTTGAATGCAAATTTCCTATAATATTACCTTGTAACCATAAATTAACGAATTTAATTGTAGAATATTTTCACTTAAAATACTTTCATCTAGGTCCACAGGCCTTACTATATCAAGTGAGACAGAGATTTTGGCCTCTTAGAGGACGTAATGTATGTAGGAAAATAGTACATGATTGTCTTGTATGTTTTAAAGTGAAACCTATAACTTGTGAACAAATAATGGGCAATTTGCCTAAAGAAAGAGTTAGGGAAAATTTTCCTTTTGATTGCAGTGGCGTGGATTTTATTGGACCGTTTTGGATCAAGAGCAAGAAACAGCTTAAAGGTAGTTTGTATAAAACATATGTTTCAATTTTTGTGTGTTTTGTCACTAAAGCTGTACATTTTGAATTAGTGTCGGATTTAACAACTCAGGCATTTATTGCCTCATTAAAGAGATTTATTGCTAGAAGAGGAAGACCCTCTCTCTATATATAATATTTTCTGACAATGGTAAAACATTTATAGGAGCTAATGCCGAACTCAAAAGATTGTACAATATGGTGATAAATTCTGATCCTGAATTGTCTGGTTTCTTAGTAGATGAAAATATAAATTGGAAATTTCTCCCTCCCAGATCACCAAATTTTGGCGGCTTATGGGAAGCTGGCGTAAAGTCATTCAAATTCCATTTTAAACGTGAGGCAGGCAATTCTAGGTTTACTTATGAAGAGTTTCTAACCATTATGACTCAAATTGAGGGAATTTTGAATTCCCGTCCTCTCATCCCTTTGTCAACGGATATAGATGATTTGTCGGTTTTGACCCCGGCACACATTTTGATTGGAAGACCAATTACTTCCATTAGTGAACCAAATGTAATGCATATAGAAACTAATAGATTAAACATATATCAGAGATTAACAAAAATTGTACAGTCTATATGGAAAAGGTGGAGTAATAATTACTTAAGTAATCTTCAACAGAGATCTAAGTGGAAATTTGAAAAAGATAACGCTAGAGTGGGTGATTTAGTCCTTATTAAAGAGGATAACTTAGCAGTCAATAAATGGCTAATGGGCTGATTGATCGAAGTATTTCCTGGAAAGGATAATAGAATTAGGGTTGTAACGATCAAGACTCAAAATGGTGTAGTCAAAAGACCTATTTCTAAAATTTGTATTTTGCCCATGAGAGAATGAATTTCTTTCTTTTGTGTTACAAGATTTTACTTATTTTTAAGTTATTGTAATTAACCTCTTAGTATTGTGTGTATTTTTAATGAATTATATATTTCTGAATTATAATTATTTTAATGGTGTTAAATTTTAATATAACAATATTGTAAAAACCATGAAACTTATTGAATGTTGTAACATTGCAATGCCGTGCGGAATGTTTGCGCAAGCGCAACAGCGCTGCCTGAACTGCGCATGCCCAGCAATTCCGATGTAAATATAAATAGAAGTTACGAGAAATAAACTATACCAGTCCACTAGAAACTGTGTTGTGATTGAGTCATGAGTTGAGCTTTCGAGACGGAGTGAGTAAACAAAAGTAATTTAAGATAGTACTTCAGAAAATAAACTTTTGAAATAATATAGTTTCAGTAAACGTGGGCAGTTAAAATGAGTATTATTAAAGCTTTAATTGTAACCAAAATCTAAAATTCTAACATTTTTTTGTCATTGATTTAAAGGAAATTCGGCTACAGAAACTTATTAATTTCTTTTTTACAATTCCTAATATTATTTCACACTCTGCTTATATGTATATATATATAGATATATATATATATCTTGTTCAAATTTTTAATTGTTAATAAAACACTTTTTATTCATGCACTCAAGTTCAAGTATATTTTTTTAAACTTGTAGTGGATGACGCCTGATGTTAATACAGCGTTTTCAAGTATTAATTCATGAATTTAATTCAATAATCAGTGAATAAATAGTAATAAATAACAAAAATAGTCCAACACCATTTATAGAAATGAAAATTTCTCGTTGCCTCACTGTAGTGCAAATGTTAGCACGTTGGACTTGTAATTCAATGGTCGCGGGTTCGAGTCCCACCTGGGATGGCCTGTTTTCTGAGAATGGTGTTTCTTCTACAATACTGTTTTATTGGAATAATTAAATTTAATTAATGTTTAAATAATAACAAACGAAAATAATAGTCTAATGCTATGTATAGAAAGGAAAATGGAAAATTGCAAGAAAAATCCTTTTTTAATTTCTCACTTAATGTTGTGATTCTGTCATATGTATGTATATAATGATATTAATTTTGTAACTATTCAATAAAAAGTAACTGAAATGAAATCTTTATTTGTCGACCTAAATAGGAATTAACTTGAATTTTTTTTTTATATTACTTGTTGATTACAACTAATTCAACTTATCCTCGACTTATACATTGATTTTTCCGAGATGGCCTTCGTAGTGAAAAAGTTACTTGGTTAGCCAGCTGGGCTCAGGCTCACAGTTTCAGGAGGCTTTTGCGTCTTTTTTTTCTGTGGGAAACTGGAGAAGGTTCCCGTCAATTAATTTGGAGGTATCTGAAGGGTTTGGTGAAGCTGATTAGTGGTAGACTTGGTGTGTGTGTCATCACTCCTTGATACCAGTTTGATTGGTTTCCTGGTGAGGAAACTTATATCAAACCGAAAGGAGAAAAAATACTTGAAATGAAAGTTGATGAATATAAGATGACTATCTAGAGTAACGGTTGCCAAATTTTTTGGGAAGAGTGCCACCATTTGATAAAATAAATTTATGCGGGCCACTTCCACCTCTTCTAATAAGCAAACAAATATGAAAATTTATATAATTATAAAATGCATCATACTCTTTAAACCCTACCTTATATTAATATTATATATTTTTCATATTTCAAAGTATTTGAAAAATATTGAAAAAACTTTTAAAATGTAATTTTTTATATTTTTTAGAAAATGGATACTGTTTAATAAGAACATATTTGACTTTATAAATAGACTTAATGCTAATAATCACAGCTACTGTTTTAGAAATTATCATGCACAACATAAAAACTTAATTAATATTTATTACATAAATGTTTCTTATTTTCATTTTCTTATAATTTTTAAAATTAGGTTTTAAACATTTTACACTTTTGTGAAGCCTCATTCTTTTATAAATAACGTGTAAAAGATTCGAATTGTTTAATTTTAATTTCAAATAATTATATATATTTGAAAATAGTTTATATTTTCAGCCCTCGAGACAAGATTAATACCTCTGAGACGCCTTAAACAGTTAGTACTTGCCTAATGTGGCTTTTGAACTTATAGTTATTTTACTAAGTTATTTATTAGGACAAGTTCTTGAAGATGCTAAAAAATTAAGTTATTTTAGGTGTACATCAATTAACTTTGAGCAATATATTTTGAAATTATTATGTTCATAATAGAAAACATTTTGTCATCAAAATACTGACCCAAACTTGCAACAATATCTGGCAACCACAAATGGTGTAAATTTAGAAAATTGCTTGTTGGTACGAATTTCAAAAAATTCAGTACCTTTCGGTTCGCTTACAGTTGAATTAAGTTTCTTATGTTTTCATTTCAGAATAGAGTATGATATTGTCGATCAAGAATTAAAATTTGGATTTCAGGTGGGCAACAATTAACGTCTTGTAGAGAAACAAAAAAAGGATTAATGAAAACAATATTTTTTTCATCATCTTGAAAATAATTAAAAATAGTTCTGAATGAATCCTTCAAAATTTATATTAAAATTTTAAATTTATCAGAACTTGGAGCATTAAAAGTTTTGTAAGATAGTCCCTGCGATAATGTGAAATGTGTTAATCTTCGATTTTCTTAAAACGCGAGACAAAAAAAAGAACACAAATTTGTTAAAAAAGGAGATATATGATTAGGATTGTATATATTTTTTGCCTATTTTTCTACACAGTTGCCGAGTTTATTAATGTACATGTCATACCTGAGAACTAAATTTTGAAAACCGTCTGAATAAAGTCTGCCACCTGGTTGGACAGCCAAGAGTTTACGGCCGCTTTCACTTCGTTGTCATTGAAACGTTTCCCACCAAGACTGTGTTTGAGGTACCGAAAAGATACCTCAAACTCAGTCTTGCTTGTCACACAGATTCATCTGCTTGCATCAAATCATCAGTGATTGCAGAGGGCTGGTCTGAGCGTTCTTCGTCATGGACGTTTGTTCACCCATCTTTAAACTTCCTGACCCATTTTCGAACTTTGCTATCACTCATTGCTTCAGTGCCATAAACTTCTGTTACGTGGCGAGGAATGTCTGCAGCCGACTTATTCCTCGCGGTCAAAAAACGGATAACAGACCGTATCTCACACTTGGTGGGTGATTTAATCACCTTAAACATTTTAAAGACGCACAACGCGAAGCTTACACGACTGCTACATACCTTGAAATCACGCCAGTGTGTTCGCAAAGGATGCTGGTCAGTGACGCAGACTCGTTGCGGCGTACGCGTGAACTAGGGAACTGTACGCTCCAATGGACCTTACTTAAAAACTACCCCTCGTATTAATGAAGTAAGTTGTCTCTGTAATGAAGTGTGGTATATTTCCTCCGTGTCGAACCAGACCATCTCAAGTCTCAAAGACTGTCTTGACTGGACTCAGGAGAACATTGGGTAAAATCCTGGGAGAGCCCACAACCTTGGCGACAAACCCAAAAAAGCGCCAAGCGAAAACGACAATGGTGGCAAGTGAATATTGCGGGATAAGGTGGATTCTTAATGAAAATGTATGTAAACAATACAGAAATTAAACATTTAAGATAAAAAATATAAAAACAGCACTTACTTTCTTATTGCTGATCTTTTTCAAGTGGAGAGTACCGCGTAAGACGGATTTTAAAAAAGCCTTGAAGATCTCATCGCCAAGCGAATGATCGTGTGAGCGCCACCATATATATTCTGCGAGGTAATGGTCGAACATACCTTCGGCGTGGCTGGTACGATTTCGAAGAAAGCGTTTTATTACCTACATGTTACATCATGCCGATCATTAGAATTAGGACATTCATAACTCGAGACAATCAATCTTTCCTTCATACACCATTCAATCAATTCCTTCTTTCTTTTCGCATTCAAGAAGTAAACAATTCTAAGGTATGTTCACTTACACACGTAGCCATACTTCTATCCCGGTGCCCAACAACAAAACGAAATTCAAAATGCCCACCGACAAAATACGAAAATTCCAGAAATAGTTAGGTTTACCATATCTAGTGTATCAAAGTAAGGTTACCAAGATGACGCAATTATCGTCAACCGAAATAATTCGCGCCAAGGGTATGGGTTCTCCTAGGACCAAACCGAACATTGAAATAGGTGCAGCTAAGTATTTTTGCAATGCATATCCCTACCCAACTCCCGCCTCAACGCGTACCTCCAACAACTCTTCCCGTACCCCTGGCGGTATACTTTGGGAAACGCTGCTCTAGGGAGATGAAAAATTTTATCTTCAGGTTTCAATGGTTTATAGTATATGAATATATAAATAGTCAAGAATCAAATAAATCTAATTAAAATTAAATATTGCATGTTAGGTTGTGTGGAAAGAGAGATAATCAGTTTGAAAATACTTTAATTTATGAACGTTTAATTTTCCCCCTACAGTTTTTCAGTGTGTGTGGACGAAGCAAATATTGCTAGAATATTATTTAGTATCAATGATATAAACTACAGTAATGAAAATTAGTAAAAGAAACGAGAGCTGGTATTAAGGTGGAGTGTTGAAAGACTATTCTGTCAAATTTTGGATTTGTTCCATCTTAAAATTTATTTAGCATTATAGATAAAAAGTAAATCAATTGTGAAAATAATAAAAATAAAGATATTTATTCAAATTTAGTAAATCCGAGGAAACAATTATTCATGAAAATATTGTTATTTTAATCATAAATGGAAATTGGATAAAAATATTTTTGAATACTTTACTTTTTCAATAAAAATGAATACATTATTAAAATTGGATTTAATAACATATATCGCTAAAGAGTTCCATATACTTCAAAATTTAATTAATTTAAGCAATTTACACACATTAGAATTAATAATGTTCTGTACAAAAATAAAAATAAAACTGTACCTAAGAAATTGAAAGTTTATACATAAGAAATTACAAAACTACTTACAGTAAAGTTGCCTAATCTGATTTCAATAGTTTATTTAAATGTATTTTGAAACTGGGAGTGCGGCTTTAACAAATTTGTTAGTATATGCCAGCAATTTGGAACAGTATGTTTAACTTGCATTTGTGTACTTCCATATAAATAATGTAAAAATATTTTCAAATAAGGGATGAGTGTAGGAGATGGTTGTTTCACATAAGATTGGATTGTAGCTCTAAGCTTTTTTTGCATGAGCTGGATCTGCTTGGGTGGTTGCCAAAAGTTCTAATGTTTTTTTGTAGTGCGATGCTCATGGAAAAATTAATCAACTGAAATTAGTTTGCTTCTGAATTATGTGAAATCATAGAATAAACACACAATTTTTTTTCTGATAATTTAAACATATTTCAATTCCTACTATTAGCTCACACTCTCTATTTATTTATTTATCTTGGTGGAATTTTCAATCGTTAATAAAATATATTTTAAAGCGCTAAATTCAGCTGAAATTTTATGTACACGATTATTTTGGATGACAATACAATAATTTAATTATAATTAATAAAAATTAATTGATTAAAACTAATTATTCAAAGAATTACACATACAGCCACGTTGGCATCATTTTTGGCGACTTAGTGATCCTTTTGGCGACTTATGTCAAAAATTGAAAAAGGTTTTTTTCTCACTTTTTAAAGCACTCATTTGAGCTGAAATTTTCTATACACTATTGTTTTGGGTGGCAATACGATAATTTAATTATAATGAATTAAAATTAATTGACTGAAACTAATTATTTGAAGAACTACAGATACATTCACGTTGGTTTCGTTTTTAGCGACTTGGGTCAAAACTTTAAAAGATATATTTTCTCACGTTTTGAAGCATTCAGTTGAACAGAAATTCTATATACACGATTGTTTTGGATTGCAAAACAATACTTTAATGAAATTCATAAAATTAATTACCACTTATTGTTGTGATTCTGTCCTATGTATATACATATTTATATTATTTGTAACTATTTAATAAAAAGTAGCTAAAAAATAAATTTTTCTTTGTTGATCTAATTAGAAATTGACTTATATAAAATTTTTTCTTGTGTGTTACTTGTTTTTTGTAAAAAATACATTTATACATATATGTGTTTAAAATGAAGATAATTCTCCTTTTTTGTTTGAAGATACTGAATAAATTGATTGATAATATATTACTTCCAACATACTAAATAGTTAACAGAAAATTACATTAATTCAACGAATAGCAGCGAATCAAGTATTCATATAATTTAATAATAATATACCGCGTGTGTCTATAAATTAGTTGGGAAATTTTGTAAGTTAAAAACTTCCGAAATGTTAAATGAAATTTTAACCCATTTTTTTAGTCAGATTAGTTGTAATATATCCTAAGTATATTCATAGAGGATATTAGGTGACATAACTGACGTCATCTTTTAGCAAGCTATAATTAATAAAGGAACGGCAATATGATAATGGGGACTTACAATGGTATTGAAAAAGCGAAAAGCTATCTTTGGTTTCATTAAAAACATTTTGCTGTTCAAGTATTGTTGAAGAAGAAAAGAGATAATATTGTTTTATTATATTTAACTAGACATACTGTTGATTTTCCTTATGCCTATCATCAAAGAAAAATAACTAGGGGATTAAATTTTTCAATCAGATGGCGCGTTTTGTCATCACCACAATGACATTACGTCTTACCTCAAAGCTGAGGTAGCAGTTCGAATTGGTCGTGGAGGTTGTGGCATGCCTCGGCATCCACCTAAATTTCCTTAACTGGAACCAGCTTACGAGCAGAGATAAGCAAACAGATATGAACAAACAATCAAAACAAGTAATATAA
>BMAV01017287.1:12585-45341 GCA_019973955.1 Trichonephila inaurata madagascariensis | reverse complement strand
TTCATGGTCAATTTTTGCTTTAAAAATAGTTTATATAACTTAAAATCTTTATCATTAATTTTTTTCTGTAGAGAAAATGTCAGGGCTAATGCGTTATCAGGTTGCTGTGAGAAACAATATTTCTAAGAGATGAAATACTACTGAAAATGATGTATCTAAAAATCAGTCCTCTGCTGATTCTGCAATTAGACTTAAGAATACAAGTACTTTGAATTCAAATGCTGCAGATATAACTGAATATTTCCTTGATGTACCAAACTACCTTATACTAAACATATCGTAGTACTATATTTTAGTATTTTAAAGTCGTACGACAAGAGCTAAAACTTCCTAAGCTGCCCCAATTTAAAACTGAAAAAAAATTAAAATTTCTGAGCAAACCTGACTATTTTTAGCTTAAGTTAGTATCATTATTATTTTGTACATAAATGTGCTTTGTTTTTCAAAACTTTTGTGAAAATATTAGGTTAAGATAAAGCAGAATAAACTGACGTCTTAACAAATGCTATCAATATTATTCAGAAACATATTTTTTGAATAAAAAAATATTATTTTCAGTCATATTTAATTAAAATAGTGTTTTAATGCAAAACATACATTGGAAAATAACATATTAAAAAATTAGAGCTTTACAGGCATTATAAGTTTTTGTTTTATGATTTTACAAACTTTAAATGCGTTTTTATCAGACTTTCAATTTTGAAGGTATAAGTGTTTTCTAATCTCTAAGGCTTTTTTTCTGTTCAAGATAGAACCTTGAATTTTTTTGTATATACTCTCAAACGTATGTTCTATAAAAGTTAGTATAGATTCAGGGCTGAGATTTCTAGTTATTTTTCAAAAAAATGATAAATTTATTATTTTAAAAATTTTCTAGTTTTTTCCAGGTTTTTCTAGAAAAATATTTATTTAAAATCAACAAGGAAATATATTTTCAAATTCATACTAACTTTTATTTGCAATAACCTAAGAAACATAAATAACTTAAAATTATAAAGAAATTTTAAAAATTAAGTATTTTATAAGAGTTTGTGTGTGAAAAAGCTTTAAAAATTCCTAATTTTTTAAAATTGTAAACCAATGGCTGATTAAACTGACTTTTTCTTATAGAATCAGCTTAATAATATAATCTAAATATAAAACATCAATTATTTTTAGTGTAACTGTCTCCAAAAATTTTTTTTCGAAAAGGGTACCGTATAGCCTTAAAATACTTTTTTTTCCCTCTTCTATTTATGTACGTGTTTTTAACAGTTTATAAGCAAAAAAGTTCTTGAAACGTTGCAGTTTGCTAATCTGTAAGTTACTCTGCATATACATAGTTAAAACTAAAACATTTTATTATTGAAGAATAAAAAAAAATAAAAAAATTGTAAACAAGTAGCAAAAAAAAAGCATTTTTAATTAAGAATATATTTAAAATAAAATGAAGTTTGTTTAAGATTGGATTTAGTAGCCCAAAAATATACGTGGAGTGAGTGAGTGAATATTCATGCACTAGTCAGCTATTCCAGGAGTTTTGGTGACGGACATCGTAATTTTGAGGCATGGTCAAGTGACGAGAACGACGCCTGAGCTGGCACTCCCTTCTTCTAACTTCCACACCATAACAATGGGAGGACGTTTAAGCTACGGAAGATTTAACGTGTATTGCCCTCCTAAATGCGAGGAGTTCAACGGTTCTACGCTCTAACTCATGGCACGTCCTCCCACGAGTCTACTATCTTGACCATTGGCTACCACGGCCAGCAAATCAACGTGGAAGCCGAGTGGTTATGGTCCTCAACATGTGACAGGCGAAATATGGGTTCCAGTTCCGCAGTGTAGTGCGTTAAATTTGTTGAGCTCAATGTCTTCCAGATGGCTCTGTGCGGTGGATTGGAGAAGGGATGTCAACTTAGGCGTTGTCTGCGTCCCTTGACCATGATTCAAAATTATTAGTCAATAGTCGTTAAAAAATGAATCAGTTCGTGAAAAATTTCTTTTTCTCTCTAAAAGACATATCTGAGTAAGCGTTTTATTTCTATTAATGAGAATATGATGGATAAACAATTTTAAAGATGATTTTGCTAATTTTAAAATTGCAGAAATGTGAGCAAATAGCACTGAGTAAAACAAATACAAATTCCTAATCTATCAAAAATTCAACGTGTCATTAATCATTCCAAGTCAAATCCCAAATATCCCATGGCTTATCAAAATTTTAAAGCAAAAATAATTTTCCTGAAAAGATAAATCCATCTTGAAATATTTGCTGTCTGAATGAAGCATCGTATGTCAAAAATCTAATTTATCAAGAAAGGTGTTTTTTTAAAATTCTGGCAGAAGAGGAATTTTCTAGTGAAAATTTATAGCAAGGTAACTGATAAATGTTTAGATTTTAAGTCAAATATTCAGGTTAATAAAATATTCTCATGCATTTGTGAAGGAATTTTGATAGCAACAATACAAGCTAGAGATTTTAGAAGTCTTAGTGAATACCGTGTATTTAAAATAAATCACATTTTAAAATTTTTCTGATCAATAATTACGCTAAGAAAGATATATTTTTCTTAATATATTAAATATAATATATTTTTAAACATCTTGATTCTAAATTATTCAATTATTTTTGCAATTAAAAATAATTACAAAAATAAGAAAATTATTCTAAAAATTAACACAATGACTTTTTGAACAGAGGCAAATTATTTCCTTGTGATTTTCACCAATAAATAGTAAAGTGTCATTTTGTATATATTTACTTTTTTTTCTCTCAACATCGACTTAGAAATTTAGCTCGCCCCACTTAAGACTGTATGAGACCTCATTTCGAACTTCAAATTTAAGATAAGCTTAAATTAAGAATCATTCTTTTTTGTTTGTTTTGTGTAAATAAGTTTCCTTGCTAGAAGTAATAAAATTAGAAGTGACAAAAAAAAAAGTTAGCAATTATTTAACCCTTAAGAGGACTTGGTACCCTTTGAGTTACTTTCTTTCTTTATGTATTTAAAAAATATATTTTATTTTATATAGTGTTCCTATTCCAGAAAATGATACGAGATGAAATTTTTCAAATATTATTCACACAATTTTTAGTTTTTTGAAGAAAATTTGGGAAATTTTAAAATCCTACTCCTTCTGTAATTATTAAATTTTTATCCCGAAATTTTTTTGTAATATTTTTATGGATGTTATAAACAACTTTAGGGATCGATTTTATAATAACTTAATTTGTTTTTGAGAAAAAAAAATAAAATGTTGATATACATGCTAAAAATCAACAAAAAAGCCAATATCTCTTACATTTTAATTTTTTTAAAATAAAGTATTCAGTTAACAGCAAAATGGATCCCTAATTTTGTTACATGCTTTATATGCAACACATAGCAACAAAATGGAAGTTATTGGTAAATAGTTGTGGAAGGAGTATCATTTTGAATGCACTAATGTTTCGAAAAACACAAACTGAGAAAAACCACTTTAAAGTTTATATAACACTGAAAAAAAATTACAATAAGCTTAAAATACAACTTTAAGATATTACTTATATATTTTTCTTGAAAATAATTGCATTTTTGTATTTTTTCAACACATACAGTTTTATAAATGATCAATTTTAAGAAGGTATTAATTGCACAAGAAAATTCAAGAAAAATGTTAAAAAAATTTTTTTTCTCTCTCGACCGAAAGTTTAGTTTTTTTTCTTCACATAATATTGAAGTATTACATTTGCATGAAAAACATATCAGGAATAAGAACTGAAATTATGAAATTATTAATATAAAATGCCTTAATTCAAAAATTTTACATGCACACATTTCACAAAGAAGAAAAATTACATTATTGTATTGCCTCGAAAATATTCTGCTTTATATATTACACATAGACATTTATAGATATTATTTCTCTTTATAAAATAGATTTTTTTTTATCATAACGCTTTTTTTTTTAGCTTTTTTTCCTAAAAAGGGGGCGTGGCCGAATTGCCTAATTTGTTTTCAAATGAAGTTTTCTTCAACTTCTAACTTTCCGACTTGCACAAATGATATATCAATCGAAAGATAATAATGCAAAGAATAAGATTAAATAAAAATAAAAAATATGATAGGTCGGTCATTTTTGGGGCACCAATTTCTCTTAAGTAGTTAAGTGCACATTGAGAACGTTCCCCTCAACTAATTCCTCAAAGTTACGGACGTGCTGTCTTGATTCATCTGGATTTTGTACTGTTTCAAAAGTCACAAACGCGTGCAGTCATCTATGTTAACATTTCATATTTTTTTGTAAAAAAGCGAGTACGTGTTATACGGCGAATATGCCTAATAATTAAAAAATGCAGCTTGATAGTATATAGGTGCGCGTTATACGCCGGATTTTGCTGTAATTTTTTTCTGTATTAATCGTTTATTTTGATCAAAAGTAAGTTAATAGTGTTGTTTTAAGCATCGTCGTGTTGTGCCATAATTTTGAAGGTAATATTCTCTGAAAACAATGGGCTGTTGCATAAAAGTTTCGACAAGGAACAGGAAAAAGTATTTCGTCGTCAGTCAATTCTTTTAGAACTTTCAGTGAAAGAAAAGAGGCCAATGAAACTTGTGTGACATGACTTTCTTTTTTCAAGAAAGATAAAGGCTCTCGCTTTCGAAGGAAACAAAAGGAACAGTTTCTTTTAAACGGAATTAATTTTTCGTTTTTAAAACAGAAGGTAGAAACTTTTCTGTTCATAACATAAGTGATCCTATTTTTTTTTCTTATACAGAAATGTAGTCATTTGACTAGATAAATCAAAGAGAAGAAAATGAGCAGTTAAAAATCACTAAGCCTTTTCTTTTATTTCATTTGAATACATCAATAAATTTTAGAAAATGTAGAAAATAATTATTAGAAATATTAAGAAAATATTTGAATCTAGTTCTTTGAATAAAGTAAAAAATTGTTTTTTATTACAAATTATTTGTTGAATCAAAGATTTCTAAGATTTTTTTTATCATTCTATGTTTTTATCAATGACATAGTTAAACCATACTTAGAATATCTATATATATAAAGGAAAAATGCGACTCACTCATCACTATATCTCCCGAACTATTAGACCTACAGACTTGAAATTTGATAGGCATGTTCCTTTCACAGAGCAGAGATCCACTAAGAAAGGATTTTGCGAAAATGAACCACGAGCAAGGTTGCGAAAGGTTGAGCACCGTTATAGATAAGTATTCCCGTTTCTGTACTTTTAGATCTACAAATATCAAATCTGACTGGCATGTTCCTTTCATAAAGAAGAAATCCGCTACTACACAGGTTTTGCAAAAATAGACCTCCCAAAGGAGTTGAGAAGGGTTAAAAGGGAATTATAGATAAAAGGGTTAACTGTTATTGAATTATTAGACCTACAAATAAGAAATTTGGCAGACATGTTCCTTCATAGAGTAAAGATCCACTAAGAAATAGTTTTGAAAAAATCGAATCCCAATTCAGAGCGGTTAAAGATCGTTATAGGTAAAAGAGAGTTTCGTTTTCCAGCTATTAAACATACGAACTAAAATTTTTTCAGGTATACATATTCCTTTCATAGAATAGAGAACCACTGCAAAAGAGATTCTTACGAAAATTGACCTCCAAGAGTGTGAGCGACTTACACCTGAAGTTGCTCCCTCACCGCCTTGCCTACCTAAGGGTGTAGGAGGAATGAAAGCAGAACCAGAAACTTCCATAATAACAATTATTTATTTACTCAAACACACTAACCTATAACAACTTATTCTCAAACTGAATGAGAAAGAAGTAGCACAGAAAAAGCAATGAATATTAAGAAAATATGCGCAAGTAACTTATTTAACTTAACGTAATCTAACGTGGATTCCTAACCTTAAATCTACTAATTCAACACAGTGGCCAAACATCACTTTTAATCTTTACAAGTGAAAGTCAACTTTAATTCAATTCTACCTGCGTAGCGAATATAGCAACTTCTTATATACCTCCTTCTACTATAATTACAAAACTCGGACTTTATACAGATGAACTCACATCTGCATATCACGGTTTCTTATTGAGAGGGATGACTGTGAATTAAGAACTAATGCTAGCCCAAAGATTCCCCAAGAGGATTAGTGATAGGTCGCGTAAGGATTCTTCACAAGAGGGTTGATAGGAATTAACAGGGCGTTATAACTAACTATTCCCGTTTTTGAACTATTAGACCTACAGATATCAAATTTGGCAGGTATATTCCTTTAATGGAATAGAGAACCACTGCAAAAAGGTTGTTTACAAAAATTGACCTCCAACAGTGTTGTGAGAGGTTAAAGGGGAGTTATAGATAAAAGAGAGTGTTGCCTTTGAATTATTAGACCTACTGACTTGAACTTTTGCAGGGCTGTACCTTGAATGGAGTAGAGATCCTGTAAGAAATAGTTTTGCGAAATTCGAACCCCGAAAGGAATTAAGAGGGTTAAATGTCGTAAGAGATAAAAGAGAGTTCCATTTGTGAGCAATTATATCTATTGATTTGCATTGTGGTAGGTATATTCCTTTCATGGAATATAGAACCGTTGCAAAAGGTGTTTTTACGAAAATTGACATCCTAGGACGTTGATAGGAGTTAAAGGGAAGTTATAGATAAATATCCTCGGTTTTGACCTATTAGACTTACAGACTAAAAGAGCTTAGACTTACAGAAGTTTGACATTTAAGTTTTTTCGTAGAGCTACAAAAGAGTCTTTGAAAATATAGACCCCCAAAGTTGGTTACGTGGGGTTAAAAGGGTGTTACAGATAAATATTTTATTTTCTAACTATTAGACCTGCAAATTTCAAATTTAGCAGGTAAGTTTCTCACATGGAGTAGAGATTCATCAAGAAAGGGTTTTACTTAATTTAACACACAAAGGAGGATTGCAAGGGGTTAAATGTCTTTGCAAATAAATATTTCAATTTTTTTTTACTATTAGACCTACAAATTTGAAATTTGGTAGGTATATTCCTTTCATGGAGTAAAAAACTACTACAACAGAACATTTTGTATGAAAATTGGTTGCGAGGGGTTAAAGTGGCGTTTTCCACTTTTTGCTCTCGTGTGTGGCACTCAAAAATGTGTGGCGTTTCCCATGGCACACATATTTTTGAATTATTAGAACTACAGACTTGAAATTTAGCAGACATGTTCCTTTCAGGGAGTAGAGATCTATTGAGTAGGGTGTTTGTGAAAATTGACTTTCTCCAAGTGATTGTAAGGGGTTAAAGAGCCAAAAATGTAAATATTCCATTTTTGAACTATTAAGCCTACATACTTGAATTTCAGAAGACATAGAGAATAGTTACGCCACATAAGAGCTTTTGCAAAAATAGATCCCAAGAGGTTTTTCGAGGGTTTATATTCCATTTTTGAACCCTAAAATCTACAGATCTTGAAATTAGCAAGTATGTTCGTTTCATGGAGTAGAGATCTGTTGAATAGGGGTTTTGCGATAATCAACCCCCAAGGAGTTCTACAAGGGTGTTTTATATCAAAATAATTCCCTTTTTGAACTACTAAACCTATATGAAATTTGGAAAACATGTAAGTTTTACTGAGCAGAAACCCTCTTGTGGACCAACTTTTGACAAATCTACTTCTAAACTGATTCGTCAAAAGTTGGTCCACAAGGGGGTTTACAGGTGCGTTATTAAAAAAAACCCCTTTTTTCAACTATTAGACCTAAAGACGTAAAATTTGACAAATACAGTTTGCAAAATATATGTTAAAAGCTTTTTTTTTTGTTTAATTTGCAGTTCATTTAAAATTAATTGATTAAAAACTTCTTTATAATTCGATCTCTATTGCTTTATCTTTCAATTCACTCGAGAGAATACCAGCTAGTTAAAACATAAAACTAAATCCATACATTATTAATATATAGTTCATTAATAATATGAATATTAATATATAGTTAAATAACATATACTAGAATAAATGTCTTATAGCTACAACATATTTCATTTTAAAACTCAAAAGAGTAAGATTTTTGAAGAAAACTGCTAAAGGGGTTAGAAACCTTAGGTTTTGAACTGATACGTTATATACCAAATTCTATTCTTTGATCTTTAGGTAGCACGCCAAATATTAAATCCTAGTTGACTTAATATAGACGTTTATATTGTTTGAAAACAATCTACAACTTTTAATAGTTTAAGGCTTAACAGAACTGAACTAAACAATATAGAAAATGGTGCTTTATTCTGAATAAAGCTTGAGTTAACCAAAAAAACTAATACTAAAATAGGAGTTATTGCAAAAAAGGGTTTGCAGCCACAGGATCCCAGGATTAAAATAACTAATCCCGGAATTTAATTATTTTTGTCTGAATTATATATATATTTTCAAATTTTTTTTCTCATCAAAATTTTCAAAAAAAAAAAAAAAAATGAAATATGTATGTATTAATTGATACACAAAAGCCATTAAGTGTAGTTGAAGAACTATATAAAGCTATCAAAGAGGAATATACACGAATTCAACCTTTTAAATTTGAGACACTGTCATCAAAAAAACAAAAAGAAATATTCCTTTTTAAAAATGGGAGGAGACGGGGTGTGTGACTCCTTGGGAAGAACATACTCCTATCTAATGACGATGAAGCCTATGAGTGTAGAATCTGAATGAGCATTTTCTTCAGCAGGACAATTTGTAACAAAAATAAGAAGCCAAGCGACGAAGCACTGGACAAGATGTGTTTTTCAAAAGCTTATATACAGAAACACAAGAAATGAAGAGTTTTATTAAAATTTCATTACTTACTATTTTTATTTATTTAGTTTTGGATGAATTAGGTCTTGCTTTGATTTATTTCAATAAATAATAATATTAAAATAATTTTTTAACTACGTTTTCAGTTTTATTATGTCATTTCAACTACGCTATATAGTGAGTAAGTATCTTTCATAAATAGTCCAATTCTAATCCCGGGACCAGAATAACGTAATCCTGAATTCCCGGGATTGAAAATATAATACGGAATTGCAAACCTTATCGCAAAATATCTAAATTTTGTGGGAGCGTTGTGTGTGTGTATGTTCTAAATCAGTGATTCCCAAAGTAGTCTATATAGACCCCCAGGGATCATGACGCCCTGCAAGGGGTCCACGTCAGCAAAAAAAAAATAATTTGGGGGCCAATGAGGTGTAAGTGGGTGTCTATGTAAAATTGTCTCTCTTTAAACTAGATCGGGATTTTAATTTTAAAACAAAATTTAATCAAGTGGAAACAAAATTTTACTTATTTAGAAGATTTATTTACTAAATTTAATGAGGTTAATTTGCCATTACAATATGACAGTATAATTTTTTTAAACAGGAACCATTTCAGAGTTTCTTTCCAGAGTAAAATTAAATAAGTATAATACTGGAGGTCCGGAATTTTCTCAAATTAACCCAGACAATCTGTCAGCCCGTTTTAACCTACTTTCAACATTTAACTGACTTTTATTCAGATTTTGAAACCAGGTTTGAGAATGCTTTGACTATGGTAATACCACAGTAGTCACATTAATTTATATGGTCACATTGAAAAAAAATGTCGCATGACAACAGGAACTGATCGTGATATGCACTAATGAAGATTTTAAAGTTTAGAAACGGATGCCAGCAATTTTGGCTTTAAAAAGCAAACCTGTTATTTGTCCCAAATTATGGAATATCGTGAGGAAGTTTTTTTATTATTTTTCCTAGTAAGAAGGAGTTTCAGCGCAGTTGCCAATCTCAAAAAAAAAACAAAAACATACTAAATGTTGAAAATTTGTTATTGTAGCGCCAGATTCATCCCTCCCATTAAAATCATTTGTTTATTTTATTTAACAGTTATTTTATATATTAATTAACATATGTTTTTTAAACTTTTAACTCTATACTTCGTTAGTTATAAATTTAATTCTTTTAAAGTAGCAGTAGTAGTACTAGCTGTCAAAAAGACATTTAAGTTGATAAATTTGCAAAAATTCAATATTAATTAAGCAGGGGTCTACCCCATACCGAAAAACATGGCAAGGGGTCTTTGAGACAAAAAAGTTGGGAAACCTCTGTTCTAAATGAAGAAGGAAATTCTTATACAAACAAGATCTTATCCAAATGTTAAAAAGTAATGGGACTACATTGTAACCAAGACTGTTGGCAGCCTAACGATGAGTATACATATAATAGAAAAAAAATTCTTAGCTAAATTGAATAGTAAAAAGGACTTTAAGCGTCACACGTGTATTTAAGATGTAAAAAGAAAGAGAACGCTCAGAAAAATTATCTTCTTTAATCTTTTATTTTGCGTTTTAAAGTGGAATCTGTAAGTTGAACAATAAACAGGTAATTTTTAAAAAATTAAAACAATTCCTACAGTCAACAACGAAAAATTTTATTGTAGTTAATTTTTATTAAATAATTACAATTAATATAAATATGTATATACATATGACAGAATCACAATATTAAGTGGCAAAATAGAAAGCGATTTTCCGCTTGCTTTTCCATTATTTTTTATTTGTAACTATTTATTCATTCACACAAATCACATTCTTAGAAGCTAGGACATTCCAGGTAGGACTCGAATCCATGACCTTTGGATTAGAAGCCCAACGCGCTATACACTGCGCTACAGGGACACAGTGAAATATTTTCCTTTATATATATGGTATTGGACAATTAATTTTATTTGTTGCTATTTAATAAATGAGTTAATACTTTAAAAGAAAACTGTATTCACGTCAAGCGTCATCCACTACAAGTTTAAACACTGCATTTGAACTTGAGTGGATGAATAAAGAGTTTTTTTTCAACGACTGAAAATTTGAGCAAGATATATGCATATAAATAAATATATATAGGGAGTGTGTACTAATAGAAAGAATAGAAAACAGAATAATGAATCATTGTTATTTTAAGGAGTCTTTCTGAATTAATCTTTAAACTGGTATTTATCATTTAGATCTGGTTTCTAAAAAGAACGAGGGAACTGATATCAAAATAGAGTTTCATTAATTTTTACATCAGAAAAACATATATTTATCAGTAAAATAATTCCTGGAACAACTTATATGAAGAATCCGTTATCTTAAAGAAATTCAACTTTAATTTTATTTTCGTGTTCTCAAAATTTGAAACTTTTTACTTCTCGTTAAATTTCCTACATACACGAATCACTTAATCAGAATGTTCTGTTCATTATTGTTAAGCAACTGGAAGAGTCATTAAGAACTCGCTTAAAACATTTAATGTGTCTGGATTTGTAATGGAGAAGAATGCAAATCTCTGTTCAAAAAACAAGTTATCCAGACGAAGCTGAATTGCTTATGATTCATCCATGCAGATAAATAGCTACTGCAAGTATAGGAGTGCTGTAAATATCCTTTCAAACATTTCTCAGAGAATGAGATTTGAAAATACATTACTGTTGTGGATAAGAATACATTTATTGACAAAACTTATTTTAAAGAATTTCATATTCGTCTGGATGCAGACAATATTGAATTATTGAAGCGCAGGGCTATTGTGGTTCTATCTTGCTCTAGTGGTTTTATATGCGAATGTTTGAAGATCAAAGTATTTATCATATGCTTCTAAGCGTTTAAAATTCAAAATGTTGTTAGTTACGTTTATCAAACTTGGTGATAATATTTAATGTAGTGAATGTAAATTCTGGATACATATATATTTTTTAAGAATTTTGGTATGTTAAATTATAATTGTTGATTTATTGTTTACTTTAATATGTAACATTGTACAGTTTTACTGTAGACATTCAATTCAGTTTATTTGCTATATAATTAGTCCTTTCGATTACATGTGATATAATTTTAGGCTTGGCTTCATCATTTCTTCACTTGTTATTGCGCTATTATGTCGAAAGTTTTTGCTGGACGGGAAAGGTCGGAATCTGTAAAGCAAGCTTAACCCTTTTTCACTGTTCTAATTCAGTGGCAACTCTAGAAAATATAATAATTTTCCATTTTGGTCTATTTAATTTTTTAATGTCTACTTATATTTATATTTTGACAGGTTTTTATAGATTTCTAAAACCTATTCTCATTCATTCTTAGCTTTGCAGGAATTACAATTTATATATATATATATATATGTATGTATGTATGTATATATATGTGTCTGTATAATTATATAATTTTTTAATTTATTAAAACAAATCAGTAAAAATAGAATTATCACCACACAGTATAGGTAAGAAATTAGGTAGAATTTATAGTACACTAGAAAACTATTAGCCTTGGAATTTAAGATTGTAGGGTTAAATATATTCTTAAGTCCAGCCAAGCTTTCTCTACATTTTCCGGTACTCCTGAGGTTTTAAGAAAAGAAAATAGTGAGATAGCTGGATTAAATAATTAACACACATGCACACACACACTCACACACATAAGATCTTAGCGAAATAACTGAAAATTAATTATAAAGTGTCGGTTTTTCTGAAAGTTTCTTTTAAAGGAAACGCATCAGAAGTAACACACAGTCTAAAAAAAATTTCTCCGCCTAACTTTTTGCCAGAATTTGTGTCCTAATTTTATGGCTATTTAAATTCAAAGGTGATGATCAAGATATTTGATTTTCTTCTGAGTAAATAGAGCGTTTGCTCATACAAGATAACCATATTCCTTACTCATGTTACTTCGATTTCCAAATACTTGTAAGTCTAGAAAGCATAGAAACGATTAATTTCGATATCAATTTCGAAAACTGAATTTACGGAATTTTTCTTATGATGTTATACCAAAATATGCTCGAAGCATTTATAATTAAAGCAAATATGAATGGCTGTTAAATATTTTATAAAAATACTATAGAAAAAGTTCATTAAAATTCAACTGATCAATTAAAAGTATTTCTAACAAATTATTACTTAGAATTACTAAAACTCTTTCAAACTTAACCAAGGAAAATTAAAAACTGACGTGTTAGGACTGAATGTGAACGCAATACTTAAAATGAGTTTTAATTTGATCAATAACTATCGTGTTATAAAACGTTTTTATCTTGCCATCTGCTTTTTATGAATATAATTATTACTTTCTTATCATTGTATCTAGGGGATCCTAACTCATGAACTTAGGCTTGGATTGTACATTCATGCCTTCAAGTCAGTCAATCACACCTTGTAAATTTGAAATGCGGACAGGTGATATATCTATAAAATACGAAAACAGTTTCAAAAGAGCTTGCTACAGGTTAACTGCCCAAATTTCAAAACCCATTTTTTTAAATAATAAAATGGTTTTCGGTTTTTCATTAAGGTAACACTAAATTATCGATTACTTCACAATATTTATTTTTATTGCAATATAAAAGTGATACTAATTCTCTTGACCACGTAATTTTTGACCACCGTCAAGTGACGTTAACACCAGAATGGGCCCATTCTCTCATATTTACTCGTTACCGAGATCGGGATTTTTGGTAATTTTACCCCTACAGTTCTAACCTGGATTAGTTTCTCCAATGCGTGATATCTCGACTATCACTAAAGAAAATGTAGCTTGTTATATACAACGAATAAGACTTTTATACACAGAGAGTGAGTTTAATAATTACATCTCTTTCCAAATACTGTAATCAAAGAGCTTTTTCTCAGAATGACTTAAAATTTGAACTAAATGTACTTGAAGATGGGGTAAAGAAAATTCCAAAGTGTATCAATAGCTAGCTTCATAAACAGTGTTACGAAAATGGATTCAACTACATTTTAAATGTGTATTATTGACCAAAATTTCTTTATATTTATTGACTCACAGTCACTATTCTTGTAAAAGAGCTGTAAAGACAGAACACGATAATTCATTGAGAGACTCTCGTTTCGCTACTCAGATGAAATATGAGATGAACACCAGGTTCCCCACGTTTTTGTAACGTGTGCAATGTGTTTCCCTAAGAATACCTTTTAATTTGCATAGTATGACATTTATAAAAAAAAAATTATTGATACACTTTGAAACATATTTTTCTTATGTCATGCGGTTTTCCTTTACTTCCAGAAAATCTGGTTCGAATTTGAAGTCATTCTGATCAGTGGTCATTTATTTATAGAATTTAGAAAGCGGAACATTACTTATAATCACCCTGTATTGTGCAATGTTATTTTGTGGTGGAAGCCCTACTGTCCTTTTTTGTTTAATTAAGGCTGTGTATGTTTTATAAATTGTACTTAAAATGGGGAAAAAGTATTACAAGATGAAAATCATTAAAATGAATATGTTATTATTTATCTGTATCACATTCAAATGAGAAATGTTTTTCATGAAATTTGATTAATAACAAAAAAAGTTTTTAATAATACTCATAACAGTTCAAGTTGTTTTATTTCTTTAAATCTTTATATATAAAAATCTTCTGTGCGCGTGTATGTGACTAAACTCCTCCTAAACGACTGGACGGATTTTAATGAAATTTTTTATTTGGGTTCAAGTGGATTCGAGAATGGTCTAGATTCACAATTCGGTCCGCTATTTCAATTAGTTAAAAAGATATTAATTAAAAACATTAAAAACATTCAACTGAACATTCACCTGCATTGTTGTAACAACGTTATTGTTGTAAAAATGTCGTAAGTTGGCGAGGGAAATCGATTTTCAGCCAAACTGGCCAAACCGGGTCTTCATTGTTACAAAAATGCAGACAAATCATGCTTTTTAGCGTTTTTAATTAATATCTTTTCAAGTAAACTTTATATATATAATTCTTCTGTGGTGTATATGTTGACTGAACTCATCCTAAACAGCTGGACCGACTTGGATGACATTTTTTGTGTGGGTTCAAGTGAATTCGATAATGATTTAGATTCACAATTCGGCCCGATATCGCAATTAGTTAAAAATGCTTAAAATTATGTAAGGGCGAGCGAATAGTCATAGAAAATCGTGGGCAATATTCTTGAGGCTACTATTTTGAGCGTCAAACTTCAAGGGGAAGTTGTACTTCTACCACAGATCCCAATGATTATTTCACACTCACCTACCCATTCAAATGCTTGCAATTTCCAATTTGTTTGGCATTTTCTATGATCATTAATAAGTCACAAGGTCAAACAATGACAATTTGTAGCTTAGATTTAGAAAACCCTTGCTTTTCGCACGACCAATTATATGTTGCATGTCCGAGGTGTGGCAAACCATCGCATTTGTTTGCTTATACCCCTCAAGGATTAACCAAAAATACTGTACATTCAATGGCTTTACAATAAATTTATTTTTTGTGCATTAAAAAATATACCTGTTGTGAAAATAGCATGAGTTTTATCTTTTTTACCCTTTAATCAAAACAAGTTTAAGTTTCTATTCAGAATAGCTTCTATTCAACTTAGTTCATAGTAAATACATACTCTTCTCACGCAATCGATAGGTCGAATTGTGGTAACTGTACATGTGATGTTGTCAGGTATTGTAATAACTTCTTTATAAAAATATTATCAAAACGGTCCAGATTGTTACAACTTATTCAAAAAAGTTTGTAATTTTCGGATTTAAGACGTGTGTACAGGACAACGTCTGTCTGGACCGCTAGTCTTTTATAAAAAAGTATTGTTTTCCAGAAAACTGTATTTCTCACCAAGTTCAACCAGCCTACCTTGAATTAAAACTGCTATGCTAACTCATTACAACTGCTTCTATTTAATGGCCTAGCAACAGCGGGACAAGGTGTTGGGGGTGGACGAGCGCTGTCTCCCTTTCATCGGAAAACGAACAGATGTGCGTGAGAGACGGGGATGGCCATTGCAGTGCCGGGATCCGATATTTGCATAATTAAAGCTTCCTTCACCCCTTTGCCACTCTAACACCTCGGTGGGTGAGAGAGCATGAGTTGGAATACTGCTGACATTTTGAGAGATTCGCTTTCTTTGAGGCGAGACGTGAGAAAGCAGTTAGCGCGGCAGTTAAGTCTATTTGTTAGGGAGAGTAACTCATTAACTTGAATAAATAGTTCCAAGATTCTGGTGCACATGCAAATAACTTTAATTTCCCTTCGCATTTCAAACATTCAGATTTTAATATTTGCATCCTTTTGTTTACTTTCAACTATCTTTATAAGAAAAACACGTCATTAAAATATCTCCAGTAAACTTTATATGTAGAATAAACTCCAGTATGATTTTTCTGGAAGCTCCACGTGATAACCTTACAGCACATTTCGATAGTGAAGATTTACAATTTTTAATATTTATTCTACTTATAGAAATTCTAAGCATAATTATTATTGCACTGTTAATGATGTGAGATAAATCAACAATGATTGAAAAATTTATTTTATCATTTTTGTATAACGTGTTATTTAGAAATGATTAGGTAAAGTCAGTTGAATCAATGCTGTGAACAGAACAAACAGATCGTTCGAGCCAGAAAATAGGTATAAAATGTATGAAATTTCTTATGGTTATTAATGTGGATTCAAAAACAGAATGTTTTGGCGGATAAAGACTTTTTAACATTTAGAGAGTACAGCACATTTTATATAATATTACTTATTTGTGTATCTCAGTCTTTTTTTTTCAAGTGAATAATATATTCCATAATTCGTTTGTCTCTGCTATAGACTACGAGTTTGATGACTTTCTTTATTGTTCTATACTGTATTGGGTGGCTCTTCAACTTTATGTCTGAAAGGTTGGAGACAGTCATAAGATTTTAAAAAAAATGTTTTGTTTGTATAATGCTAAATAGATTTTCAATTTGTGTCCAAATGAAAAATTACATGTTTTTAGGATATTTCTAAGTAATAGTGGTAGTAATATATATATCATCTTAAAGTAAAACAGAGGCACAAACTTTCTATGAAAATTGTAATAGTTTTCTGTCTGAAAATGTGTTCCATGTTTGTACAAGACTATGGCATCATACGAAGACAACATTAAATGTAATATTTTCAATAAAATTTAATTCTCAAATAATAGCCATCTGTTGAGTTTTTGGAAGAAAAAGAAAAAAAAATATCTGGGTATTTTTGTCTCTTCAATAATAACTAATTAATTATCATATTACTTTTTTTTATTAACATAGATATATCAACTTTGTAAATGATTGGGAAAACAACACAAAGCGAAGTACTTTATTCTTCGTATTGATATGCCTGGAAGTATAGCAACACTTTATTTCAAATTTTTTTTTATTACCTAGGAATCTATCCCGTAGATAAATTATTGTTTCCTTACATTGTATGCAATTCAGAGTGTATCTTTCAAATTGAAAAGTTCTGGTGTGTCTGTGGAAATTTCTCTTTGTTTTATATACTCCTAGACTTCAGATATCAAATCGGACTCTCACACACAAAGATAGAAAAAATATTTGCTTTCTTGCATCATTATTTTTAATAATTTTTATGTATAACGATATTTATATAATGATCTCCACTTAGATAAAAATACAGTTGAATCAAATAATTACGAAAATGAAAGAAAATCTCACCACTTAAGCAATGTTTAAATTTCCTTTTCGATTTTAGGTAGGAAATGAAATGAAGTAATACAGGGTGATAAATAAGTAGCCGCCACAAACTGTACAAAGCAAGATTCCTCTTGGGAGAACATAAAAAATGTCTACAAAACTGTACCTCTACGATCCCTAGTTAAGGAGAAAAATACTAAAAATAAAGTATGATGTCCCAGCAGGTGCAAAGAAAAAAAAAACACCGTATTGGACAAATCAACCGCAGTTTTTGAAAATAATTAAAAAGACATATGTTCAAAGTGTGTGATCTGCATATCGAGGCAGATTTGAGAACGTTGTGAAATGGATGAGTGCACACGTTGCAGCAGCGAAGCTCCGCCGAAGTACAAGCAGCATGCAGACGAGCAACTAAGACCATTTGTGTAGTCACTAAGTCTCGATACACCAATTCCTTGAGATGGTGCCATATAGAAACAATCTAACCGTGTGAAATTTGGTGATCATGGCAGCCATAGAACCGCATACTCATGTCCAATCCAGTTGCTGGGATATTCCATATCCAGCCAATCTCGCACAGGAGCACATAAATGCGCCAGAGCCCCATCATAAATAATCATGCATCGTCATTTGTTCATAATCATTTACCGTATTTTACTCATGGATTATGGTTCGCACAGATACAGTTCTCGGGACGTTTTTTAAACACTCCTAAAGAGATATTTGGCTGGTCAGTGTTAGAGTGCTATTTATGGGTCAACCTGTATATAAATCCTATGCATGAGTAAAACTCAAATCCTACTTTTTACCACACATTGCTTTTGGAAATATAGTTTGTATGTTTATACAAAGAAATGCAATTCATTTCTTCTGCCAAAGTGAATGCCTTTGTAAATGCTCTGTAAAGTGGCGGCTGTGGCCTATAGGTACTAGCTTAGCTAGCTCTGAGAGGTCCTCGGCCACGGTAGCCGAGTGGTATAGGTATCGGACCGTGGCTTGCCTTGTCACGAGTTCGAGGCCAGTACCACTGAAGACCCGTCGTGTAGGGCAGCGATGCACGTTAAATCTGTCGAGAGTTGAAACGCCTCTCGTTGGTGTGGTGTGGTAGTTAGGAGAGGGGGTGCCAGTTCAGGTGTCGTTCACGTCACTTGACCATGGTTCAAAATTACGTGGTCCGTTGCCAAAAGCCCTCGTGTAGCTAAACAGTGCGACGTTAATATTCAATTAATCAATCTGAGAGGTCCTGTATCAAAACTACTTCGGGGCTCCTTTTTAGATATAAGAGCTCTGTTAGTGGAACTGTAGTTATACTAGTTGGGACCCTGTAGCTTGGGGGCCCTATATCATTGATACGGCTGTAACGGAGGTAGCTAAGCCCCGGTATATAAGTCTAGGTCACGAATTCGTGGTAGTCATGTCATGAGCTCTAGCCTAGTACCACTGAAGACTCGCAGTGCAGAGGAACCCGATGCACATTAAATATATCGAGGCTCAAACTGTTTCCCGTTGGTGTGGTGTGGAAGTTAGGAGAGTGGAGTGTCAGCTCAGGTGTCAGCCTTATCACTTGGTTTTGGTTCAGAATTACGAGGTCCGCCACCAAAAGCCCTCCTGTAGCTTTATAGTACTACATCCATATAGCTCTCCCTCAAAGTAAGTACATTTTATTTTATTATCAAATTTGAAAAAAAAAGAAGTTATATTAATTTTTTTTCCTTTTGTACGAGCGAATGAATGTAGGGTATCTGAGAATACTAAATTGAAACAATAGAATAGGATTCTACTAAATGATATAAAATAATATTGACTTACGTAAAGTTTATCAACTTTACGTAATATATTATTAAATATTGATGATGGAATATATAATCAAATTAAAATATATTGATGGAGTATTTTTGAAAATTTATGGGAATAGGTGTCTCTAGACGGCTTTCTCCTTGACCTTAGCACTGACCACTGCATCTACCTCGTACTATTTTCTCACAGCAATTCCAATCGCTTTGCGTCTACGACGCTTGACCGCTGGCGAGTGGGGTTGACCATTCATCACCTGGCCGATCACGTGAGGTGTCGCCCTTCCTCGACGACAATCATTATTTACACGAAAGCCCTCAGAACTCCTTCTTTCTTTTTCCCCACACCAGATGTGTCCACGTGAAATTAATGATCGTGTCGGGACTGCCGTGAAAGGGAAAAAAAGCAAGGGGAGAATCATAACGATATTTAAGAGAGCGAACTGTGCTTTGTGAGTAACATTGTCGTTTTGATAAATTTCACTTGTTCTCCTGCTCTTATTTGTCTTCATTTTTTTTTACATCTTTTTTTATGAATGTAATGGAAAGCATTCGTTTCATGAATGCATGTTCTCTAAATATGTGGGGATGGAGCTCTTTTCTTTATATTTGTTTGAGAAGTCATCGGGGAATGCTTAAAATAGGCTTCAATGAGTGCGTTGGTATTGATTGGGGAGGAATGTACTCAAGAGATGTGGAGAAAAAACTGAAATAAATAAGGCAAAGGGAGCCTCCGTAAGTGATAAATGACTACAAAAGAGAGGAGTGAAAGTAAGATAAAAATAAGGAGATTTTATTTGTTCTTCTTATGATAAAATCTGAATTACGGATTTATAAAATATTTTTTTAAATAATTTATGTCACACGGAAAGTGTGCTTTTTTTCTCCTTATAAATGCTGTATTTGATATACGAAATAGATTTTAGGACAAGGTAACATCAGCGAATCTTTTGTTATTGAAAATAAATTATCCTAAAATAAAATCCTAAAGAGAAAGGCCATTGTCCTTAGAGATTTCAGAAAGAGTCTTGCAACTTAAAACTTTGTGAGGTTTTCTATATATCTCGAGCTTAATATTAAAAAGATATTATAAATGTATTACAGCAGTGCTTCTCAAAGTTTCAATATTCGCGAATCAATATTCAATCATAATTTTCCTAGCTCCCCCTCTTACAATAACAATGTATTGAAATCAATAATACTATACTTCGACGCTAAAGCCACAATACGACCTTAACCTCTTAAGTTACAACGCTTCACTCAGTCAAAGCGTTAATTTTCCTGGACGTATATATACGTCTTTCCGAAGTACGATCTTTTCTCTGTACTGCTATACATATAATTATTCCGAAAGCTTTGGAATGCAATAAAAGGACCTTGACAATGCTTGCGAAGGATTATTTATTCTTCACCCCCCCCCATACACCCCATACGCACTCCTACGTGGAAAATGAATCTCGTAAATTTTAATCGGCAGTTAAGGGATTAATTATAAGCCGTAAAAATTATAAATATAAGTGTTAAATTTGTATATAATTTTATGTATGACAATCCCATGAGGTCACTGGTAATTATTAAACTTGTTCTTAACTTAGAATTAATAAATTAATTATAAAATACATTGTGTAGCACTGAGATATATTTATAAGTGTAATATATTAGTGTAAATGTGTATTTTATTTTTTATTATATCTGAATATATTTTGTTAATTTACTTTCCTTAAATTAATTATTTTTTAAAATATTTTTTTGTTTTTGACTTTTTAATATGCTTGAATCCCCTCGTACAGTCGTCACGCCCTCCAATGGGGGCGCAACCAACATTTTGAGAAACACTGTATTATAGGGAACAAGCCTATCATTTATTTATTTTTGCGGTGCATTTGATGGATGATTGGGGTTGTGCGAGTTCTTTTTGTATTGAAAACGAACGTAAATGTACAACTTTCCTCCAGTAGTGATTATAATTAATAAATCATAGTTCATCAAAAATCGCTTTCATCTTATCATTAATTAGTCACTGTGGAACAGTAATAATGTCCTCATTCATCATCGAGAAATGCAGGTAGTATCAGATTTTAATCAATTACTTGTTTCTTGCATCGTTCTATCCTGATGAATATTCGAATTTTATCTTTTTTTTTCTTTCTGCGTTATTGAATGCATGTCATTAGCACAACGAGATAGGTGCCACAATCACAAGTGACATATGATCGTTAATGATAAAATTAATGTATTGTATTTTATCTCCCAAGAAATATTTTATAAGGCATATCACTGATAAAAATAGATTTTTTTTTGTCTTTCATTAATGTAATTTGTTACTAAACCCCTCTTAAGACATTCGACTATTCCTTTCGGTGTGTAAGTAATTATATGCAAATAAAGATTTGTGTATTGTTTACAGAAAGAGCACAATAACATATATGCCCTAGTATTATGCTGACACATAAATCTTCAATAATTATATTTAAGATTTTTGTTTATCGAAATTAGCGTTGTACCGGAAAAGTAGTATTTACTCCAAGAATAAGTTTTAGTTTCCCTAATTTCACAACAAAATCACTTGCATGATTTTATTCGATAATAATTTTTAAAGTTTTATTATTTAAAAATTTACTTGGACATTTTAAACATATACGCTTAAACATTTATCAGCACAAAGCTCCAGCATACTTTGTAAACTTTTGTTGATTATTTATATGTTCTCAATAAAGCGATGACACGCCACCTGAAGGTGCTTTTTGAAACTCGTTGTTTTTTTCCCCTGGATAAAATTCCCATCATTTCAATCTGCCATTACCCAATTTTCATGCAATTTTACTGTACAGTTTTTGCTTCAGACTGCTCACGAATTTCAATTTTATTATAGACACCCGGTAAGTATAATACTAATTAACTATGCTATGTTATATTTAGTGTTATTCTCCTGGTATTATGTTTATAATATTTTAATATTTATAATATCTTATTCTTACACTATTTTGTATACATTACGGCTCTGTTTCATAGGGAAATATAAAGTACTCTTAAAACTGTGTTTTAACCCAATGCTTTTATTTCCTAAGACTAAGAGTTTCCTATTATGAAACTGTAGCTCTCTAATTTTTGAGTTATATTTTTATATTTCTGTACATTGTTTTACTTTATTATATTCAGGGTATAACTTAGTATATGATTATATATATATATATATATATATATATATATATATATATATATGTAAGGTAATTAAATTAGGATAAAAATAAAATTCCCTATCTAGCACTTAACTCATATTTTTCATTTTATCTTCAAGTATCAAACTAATCACCCATTTATTTCTTCCGAACATATGGCCTAGCCAATAAACATGTCTAATTACAGATCGTTGTATTTAATAGCTCTATATGTCAGCATTAACTTTCAAGTACACTCATAAAATTCGCGATACTTAGAACATCTGTGTTTAAGTGATAACCCACTTAGTTTTCACGGTGGCGTTCTTTTTTCTCTCTCCTCTCAGCGTCAGCGCTTGTATAGATTTCATCAAATAAAGATCGTTTTTAAAATTAAGTCTGGTTCTGGCTCAAAACATGTCATATATATGTAATTGTGAACACCGATTTATTGGAATTAGTTAATAATTTTTCTTAACTTAATTTGCATTTGAAATGTGTTTATGGGGTATTTGAAACCACACCTTTAATTTTCGTATGAAAGAGTTACTTTTTATTTATCTATTATACATCTGCAATAGCTACCTCTTAAAAATCTTTCGCTTGGGAAATCTATTATGAATCATACCTACTGTAATATTACTTTTGATCAATATGTGGGAGTGGAGGTTTTTCCAGGAATCCGAATTACTTGTTCCAAATCCTTGTTCCACAAACTCAATTTCTCTTCGTAAATGAGTGTTGAATGATTTAAATTAATTAAAATTAAGGATTTTACCTTATTGCTGAAACTGAAATACAGACCTTCATGTTTTTGACACAAACCTTGTTACTTCTATTAAGTATACAAATGAAAATGTGGAAGCTTGTGTTTGCCTCCGCTGGGATGCAATTGGACAAGATATTTTACACCTTTAGCGGGCAGTGGCTAATACGTCTAGCCACATATTAAAAAAAATTTCTCCAAGCGGGTGATAGATATTTTGTCTATCCACATGAGTTAATAGAAGCTAAAACGTATAAAAATTAATACAGATGGCAGGACTATACCTTTTTTTGCATTTCATGTCCCCTGATGGGTAATTAAAACAGTGTTTCTCGGTGTAAATCTACAAATTGTATTTTGATTACTATAAATAAAATTTCTGATCTTTGAAAAAAATTTCGACATGTGTGTCTTAAGTCTACTTTTCTCTCATCTGAATGAATTAAGGAAATTTGCAATTAAAAAAAAAGGTTTTGTTTAGGTTTTTGGAAACCTTTAACATGTGGATAGAGGCTCTATCCACTGCCCACATAGAACAGAAAAATGACCTCGAAATTTTCGCTTTTTTCCTCACTTAGAATCATGTTAGAATGTTGGGGTCGGAAATATAAACAAACTTTGTTTACAATATGTGGTACAAGATTCTCGGGTTCGAAAATCTTTCATTGCAGCTTTTTTTGCTCGGAAAGAACGTTTGCATATTATAAAGTTCCACAGAAAAAAAAAACAGTTTTCATCAAATTTTGAAATAAATAATTTAAATTCTCAAAAATATTACTTTAATTCTAACCTTTTATACTAAAATTAAATAAAATATAAAATGTGGATATATACCAATTTCAATGCATATTCTAAGTATTCTGTAAATATTCTTAGTAAGTATTCTATGTTGCACAATTATTCTATTATTATTTAATTACACTTAAACTTTGTATTTAATTGTTATTGAAATAGTTACTACATAAATGTCAATTTTTCTTAAAAAGTTTATTGTAATATGATTCATTATTTCTGTCCTGAAAAGTAAGTTTAATGTCTTAAGTGCGCAGTGGCTGTATAACGTCTAGCTACCACCCAGGAAAAAATAACCCTTGAACAGATTTTTTTTTGTGACTAAATAATGTTTATAGGGGATGAGAACATTACATTTGCCAAGTATACTTTATCACAGAAAAGTGTATTTTAGCTTTGTGCCCGTTAAAGGTTTAATAGATGAGATCATTGATCTATATGGAGCTCACACACTCATCTGTCAAATGAGTTTCTGGAAAATAGAGAAATCTGCAGGATGGGTTAACCCCACTCAGATCTTCATGATTTTTTTTCCCGTAGAGGATGTTCGAGAAAATGATGAGTGTTGTCATTTAGTGCCTAATTATATCCTTTCAGAATAATCTACACCTGAAAAAAAAGCTATGCCGGTTTCTTCTTTTGTCAACTTCCATATGGACCAAAGTATCGAGTATCCGACTACGTTCAGAACCGTGATTTTGCAAAAGCGTATAAATGGACAATATTTATGATATTTAGTGTCACTTAGATTACAAAATGTATATAAAATTGTTTTAAGAATAGTATTACAATAAAAAATTATTTAAGTACACTATTTTGACAAAAATGAACATAGAATGATCCATTTTCAAAATATTCTCCTTTTATGAAAAATGCTTCTATTATATATAATAATATTTTGCTTGTATATAGCTCAGACCTCTGTACAGAGGCTGAGATAGAATTTTTGAAATATATAGCTTAGAAATGGATTTATTAATATCTTACGACACACACAACAGAGGGGAAACATTTTAAGAAAAAAACGCCGATAATTATTTCAATTAATTGTAACTCTGAAAATAAAGTGAATTTTTCAAAATTCCTAGTTCAGACTTTATGGAGAAGTCTTTACTTTATATAAGCAAAATATTATTATTATAGAAGCATTTTTTATGTGAAAGGAGAATGTTTTGAAAAGAAGTTATTCTAAGTTAATTTTTTTGCCGAAATATTGTATTTTAAAATTTTTTTTTGTCATATAATGTGTGTCCTTAAAACAATTTTATAACTGTTTTCTAATCTAAGAGACACTAAATATCATAAACATTATCTATTTATAAACTTTTTTAAAATCACGGTTCCGAACGTAGTCGTATGCTTTGAAATGAGGCCATACTGCCCAATAGTGTGATACTTTTGTGTGTCGAGTCGTAGACACGATCACGCACATGTACCATAATTTTTATGTTGTATTTTTTTTGTGTCAAAGGAAAACATGTTTGTGCCTGATTTTATAAGAAATTATTTCAGTACTTTAGGAGATACAATCAATATAAAGTAAAAATTAGTGTAGTTTTTATCTCTAGAGTGTATTACATCTGGGCGTTTAAGTTAAGAAATTGTTCAAACACGTTTTCTTTTGTAATTTTTAAATTAAAGGAGTGATAAATTTTTTTCAGACTTAATATCGAAAATGAATTGATAAAGTGAATCAACATCAATAGTTTATGATCAAAATTTTCTTCCACATACCATATTTTTAGGCAAGTAAAATAGTCGTAAAATACACAAATAAGAATCGTGAAGTAAATATTTTTATTAGAACTCCATTCAGAATCATCCTCGTATACATAAATTGCATTAAAAGTATTAAAATGTGAATATTTAACATCGTATCTTATATCAGAAGTAAATTAGCGTAATTTTGTTTTAAAATCTACGATACTTCTTGATTTTATTCAGTATAATTTAAGTTACTGCAAAAATATAAATGTTTTTTTTTAATTCTTTTTTTCTGCCCGTATAACATTTTCTTAAGTAAGTTTAAATGATGCCCTTTGAAGTATAAAAGCAGCTGAAACCAAAAAAATAATTAAAAAGCCATTTCTTTACTCGTTCTAGATAGTTAACACCAAAATGGCGCAATTTGCTTCGATCCGAATGTAAAACACTTAATATCTGATCATGATCTAGCAGAAACTTTTTTTCTCAAATCGAATTTACTCAGGCCGAACTTTTCGGTCTTGAAATTAAACAGCACAGTGAATCGTTCTTAAAAGCTTCCATTAAAAATAATTTATTTGAATCTTCCAATCGTAAAATTTATTTTTAACCTCTGCCAGAAGAGAGCGAATTTATTTATTTTTTTTTATCAGTAAATATTTTATTTCCCAACGATCGCTTTTATTAATAAATGATTCAAGACAAAAATCCAGGCGCATTAAAATTGAAGTTATGTATCAGAGAGAAAGCGGGCCCCATTGATCTGGAAGTAATTAAGTTTATCTTCTTTCCTCCCCTGAAAAGAATAGCGCAGATGGGAATTTCTTAGGATTTATTGATTCATGACGAATTTAATTAAAATGTTAAAAATATTTTATGATTATTAATTAAATGTTTTGGTCGTAAAGCATGGGAAATAAGGATGCATATTTGTTGTGGAAAATCAATGTCGAAAGTGCTTTGCTTTGTGAGCGATGTAAGGTTTTTAACTTTATGGCATCTTTAAACAAGGATAACGAAGACAGGAACAAACAATTTGCAGGTGAGACGCTTAAAATGTAAGAATTAATTCACCTCATCTTGGCAACATTACTTGTATTATGTCAACCACAGGTGTTCATAATTCGGCAAATAATCAATTCTTTTTCAATTCGCTTTTATTTTCAGAGTTTAAACGCTAGATTCCGCATTCCCAACAAGAAATAATTATAGATGAGTAAGTGAATATTAACGTCGCACTGTTCAGCTCTTCAAGGGCTTTTGGTGACAGATCTCGTAATTTTGAACTATATTTAAGTGACGAGGACAGCACCTGAACTACAAGCCCTCACTTTCAACGTCCACATCATACGGTGGGAGGATGTTCGAGACTCGACATATTTAACGCGCATCGGTCCACTCAGCACGGCGGGTATTCAGCAGTACTAGGCTCTAACTCATAACCCCCCGGCTACGAGCCCGTTACCTGACCCCTACACCACAGCCACGAAATAGCTATGGAAAGTTTGATATATAGAGTGAACCAAAATTTTTGCTTTGATTTTAAAAATTTGTTACAAAATAACTGTATAATATAATGATATAATTTTTATATCATTGGATAGCTTAGTTTTAATATTTTTATTTTGTGTGTGGGCAGCAGATGACGTGGATAATCCTTCATGACTGACTCATTGGAACATTTGCCAGGAAGTCATAATTTTTGGCCGAAATGGTGTCAATTCAAGAGAAAATCCAACCCGCTTTGTTTCACTACATTAAATCGCACATTAAATCTCAGCGTTAAATTTCAACGTTATTTTGGAAACATACCTCCTGAAGCAAAATCAATAAAGCGATTATATGAATATTTAAAAGAAACAGACAGCGTTAAATATCTCCCTAGAAACGGCAGGCCTATCGTGAGTGAAGTAACTGTTGAACACGTCCGATAACCGTTTCAACGCAATCTTACTAAATTAACTTGTGAACCATAGCGTGGAATTCAAATAACATAAACGATATCGGTAAGAATTCTTTATAAAAGGCTTATGCAGCAAGCTTATAAGGAACACTTGGTGGGAACTGGAATACCGCTTAGACATTCCCCGAGCTAACAAGGTGGCTCGCGTTGAAACTTACGGAGGTAAATGGTCTTATGAAAAAATTTAGAATAGCACTCATAATATACACAAAAATATACCTAGTAGTACTTATAACAATGTACATAATAGTACTTACAATTTGCATAAACAAACATATGTCTAATTATAATTGTTTAATCACAGTAAATATTTAAAACAAAGGCAAGACTTTTGGCTCATCTTATATTGTGCAGAGAAACAATTTAACTACTTAATTATTTTTTTTCTCCTTAAGCTACTCATATTATTATGCAGGGTAATATGGGGGAATTTTTTATGTCAGCTTATAGCAGAAAAATTAGAAAATTTCACAGTGTTATGTTTCGTGCCAGAAGTTCGACACTTGGATTTTATTTATGGAAATAGTTTGAATTTCTTAAAAGTCCATCAATCGAAAATTTTATCACTTGTACTCTACATTCCATGTATTGCACATACCAGGGATGATGAACCATTGGCACGCGTGCCATTGATGATACGCGACACAATATTTTGGGCACACCACCGATCAAAGCAGTTTAAAATAACAAAGTTCAATATGAAGTGTTACGAAAAACGTGAGTGATTAGTCGCAGTTTTCAGCGAGATTTTCTCAGTTCAAAGAGTTATCGGAAACACTCAAGTTTTTTATGTATCTTGATGTGACTTCATTTCATAAACTGAATTTGTCACAAATCTATTAGTTGTAAATTGAAAAATTTAAAAGGTAACTGATAAATTTCCAGTCTAGTTCAATATGGATTCAAAAAAATTTTTTGAAAAAAGGAAAAAGTAGGAATTGATTAAAACAGAAAGATTAACAAGCAATATAAGTAAAAATGCTTGTAAAGAAATTTTGGAAACATGAAATTTGATTCCAGACACATTTAGTTGTTTGAATAAACTAGCTCATGCTATTTGAACCATATTTTCATCTACCTATGAATGTGAGTCATTATTTTTATAGGTGAATAACATTAAATACTCACTTAGAAACCGTTTGGAAGAGGATCCAATTCAGCTTGCATTTTGGTAAAAGTAACACCTTACAATCCTAATATAAGTTGTCATCCAATCTACCACAACAGAGTTCACACTCTAATGTTACTTTAATTTAAATTACACGTATAAATAAAACGTTTACTACTATACAGTGCAAAATGTATTTTTTCTTTGTAAATAAAGAGTTTTGAGTTGTTAGTATTTAATTTTATTATTTTCTCAATAATCACAAGTTAAAATCATTTGATGGCACGTCTCTACCTCCTTAAACATTTCTTAAAGAAAAAATGGCACGTTGATCTAAAAAGGTTCACCACCCCTGGCATATAGTCACCTCTTTGACGTGGTGTGGTAGTTTGGAGAGGTGGTTACTGTACTGTAGCATCGACTCATAGACGGTCGTTTGCTTTTCTTCTTTTCACTTTTGACATCCGGAGGAAAATAAAAACGCTAGATTTTTTTTCTTTCAAAGTGATCTATAGACTTTTCTCTCACTTCCTGAGGCTAAACAGCTATAGAGTCGAATAAGAGACAGTTGCTTGTTACTCCTCTTCTTCTTCTCCAACACTCAGATTCACAAGACGGCGTTTTATACATATTGATCTATAGAACAGACACACCTGTTTTGATAGCTGTCCATTCTTTTGTTCCCTCTCACATGTAGCCAAGATATACTTGCATGGAAAGGCTTTTGTAAGGAAGAAATGCCATTGAGTGTATTCTCAGTGACGAAATGAGAAGTAGATATATAGACCCTTCATAGGGTTTATGTGGTACGGCGATATAAAGGAACTCAGTCCAGAATGACTTTTGTCCCTTAAGAGTCATTGGTGGTTGGTACCAAGAAAGAGGGTGCAGGGTGCAGATACGTATTCCTTCCTGTCAGAAATTATAGGGGAGTGAAAGAGACCTGTCTAGGGCAGGGGTCGGCAACCTGCGGCTCACGAGCCACATGTGGCTCTTTGGATGTGAAACTGCGGCTCCTTAGTTCCATACGCAAATATTATTTATTTTATCAAAAAAAAAAAACATTTAAAAATCATTCTGAATCGATTAACGGGGAATAGCAACGTTTCTATCTCTCAGCCACTTGTACTCGCTTTTCACCGCACTCCTGCCCCGTGACACGCGTCATCAGTTCGTCGGAGAATCTCGAAGGATGCCGTCGTCGGATGTTTCTATATAGGTTTTAATTCGCTTTCGAATCAAGACAATTTGGCGTTTTCACCTGTGCTTTGGCTGTGACTTATAGTTTGTTGTTTCAAGTAGAAGAATCAGAAGCAAATTATCTTTTCTCTAAGGTATGTATATATGTATATAATAATAATAAATAAAACCGAAGTAAATGTAGGTAACATAATAAGTATTATATTTTTAAAATACATGCTATACTTATTTTTTCCCGAAAAAGACACCTAACTACTTTGTAAAGTCAATAAAAAGTGTCAAAAAAGGAACAAAGTACTATTGATGGATATTATCGCGAAAGTTTTTTTATTAATCTATATATTTAATAAATTACCTATTTTCTTATTTATCTATTTTATAGCTTTTATTATTTAAAAATTAGCGGTAAAATAATAAAATTATAAGTGTAAGTAAATTGCTATTTAATATACCTATTTTCCATCTCTGAAAATAGGTTTAGGTAGGTAGATATTTTTAGTTTTAGATTGTTTATATGTTTGGCAATTTTCATTGATTTTGGCATAGCTGGACGTAACACTTCTCGTAAACTAAGTATCTAAATTTTGCCAAAATTAAAAAGAAAAAAAAAAAAAAAAACTAAAATGTGCAGATTCCGCCGTGATAAACACGTTCTGACAAGTCCGTTCGTGCCAGTCGGTGATAACCGCCCACGGGAGGCGACCACAGATGCGACGAAACCATGCACTTATAGTCATTCAGTACGTGAGAGAGTGAGATTAACAGTGTTTCACGTCTAAATTTTTTAATTTAATAATTCAATTATTAGATAATTATTTATTTTTTTAGGTAAAGACTGTTAATTGGGAAATATCATTGTAAAATGTTTTTTTGATAAATTATTTTTTATTATGTCCAGCTTCTCATATGTATTTAGGTAGGTATACGTTGACATAGTAAATAATTGCAAAACTTGTCATCTGCTGTTTTGGAAACCTAAATAATAATTTTAAGTTTCTTTATTACAGCTTCACTGGAAGCATGACATCTACAAAAAAAAGAAAACTGAAGAAGAGCATCGAGAATTCAATCGAAATTGGACGGAGTCGTTCACTTTCATATGCAACTCAGATGGCCTTCCGGCTTTGTTTCATTTGCTACGAAAAACTCGCACACAGTAAGAAATCAAATTTAGAGACACTTTAATACAAAACATACTCAATTTGCTAGTAAATATCCAGTCGGCGAAGAACGAAAAAAAGCTGTCGGCGAGCTCCAAAAACAAAAACAGCAATCAAGTTCCTTGTTAAGTAACTGGACGCAATCTACAAGTAATGTTAATCTGGCAAGCTTCGCGGTATCACTAGAAATTGCCAAAAAAGTCAAACCATTCACAGATGGTGAGTATGTCAAACCAGAAATCTTAAAAAAAAAATAAAAGATTTGCCACTATCCGCTAAAACAGTACAAGATAGAATAGCTAAAATTTCTTCAAATGTTACGTATTTGCAGGTGGAAGATATTCAACTTTCCTTTGCCTTATAACTTGCTATAGATGAGTATTGCGACATAAAAGACACGGCACAAGTTGCCCTTTATGTCAGGTATATGTCTTTCCAATGTCCAAAAGAAAAACTTCTAGGATTGCTACCACTTTCGGGACAAACTAGAGGGGAGATATAGCGAATGGGGCAAAAATGCCTTGAAGGCAATAAAATCGATTTAAATAAAATAGTTTCAATAGCAACTGATGGAGCCGGTAGTATGACAGGAAAAAATAAAAGGGCAACAACGATTCTTCAGAGCAAAATAAACCACGGAATTCTTACGTTTTACTGCATAATACAACAAGAAGAGTTTTGTGCCCAAACATTTCGGCCGAAAAAGTTGAAGTCATGAATTTGGTAATCAAGATTGTTAACAGCATCTTGTTACAAGCACTCTACCATCGTTAATTTAAAGAATTTTAAACGAAATGGAAACTCAGTATTCAGATCTCCTTCACAGTAAAGTGCGATGGCTTTCCAAAGGTAAGGCGTTGAAACATTTTGCTTTGTGCTCGAATGAAATAAATACATTCCTCAATAAAAAAGGCATTAATCACCCTGACTTAGAGAACGACAAACGGTTGCAAAAATTTTACTTTATGGTGAATATCACAGCGAAATTAAAGAAACTGAATCTAAAATTGCAAGGAAAGGTAAGCCCAACCTATGTTTTGGTATAAAAATTGGTTTGTTTCGAAGGAAAAAAAAATGAATTCTTTTTGCAGAAGATATTCAGAGCGTTAAATTACTTCATTTTCAATTTATAAAGCAATATCGCGATAACACCAGTGCAACTGTTGACATGAATTACTTCAGCAAAGTTATAAAAAAATAAAGATGAACTTGCTGACAGAGATTTGAGCAATTTAAAATCAACAAAACCACTCAAGCTTTCATAGTAAATCCTCTCAACACAAATAGTAACAAAATCGACATTCAGCCATTTGGAATTGATATTGGATCTCTAGAAATGCAATTGATCGGTTTAAAAATTAAAGCTTTGTGGAGTGGAAATTTACAGAGCTGAAAAGCAAGTTCGAAGAGTTGGAGTTCCAGAAATGTATGTACGTAATGCAACAAAAGTTGACAGCTTTAAAAGAAATGCCGCGAGTTGAGGCATATTTGACGCATGGAATAGTCTTCTATATTGCTACAGTGAGGTGAAGAAGTTGTCATTTGGAGTGCTGACTATGTTTGGATCGACATATTCGTGCGAGCAAGCATTCTCTTGCGTGAATATAATTATAAAAATAAAGTAAGAAGCCAAAAAACAAATGAAAATTTAGAGTTGTGTTTGAAACATAAAACAACAAGTTATGAGCCAAATTTATCCAAACTTTCTAAAACCATGCAAAGCCAACGC
>BMAV01017286.1:0-45232 GCA_019973955.1 Trichonephila inaurata madagascariensis | reverse complement strand
ATTATATATATATATATATATATATATATCACTGGCGTAGCTAGCTATGAAGGGGGACCTGTATCGAAATTCCTTAGGGGCCCTTTTTGGTATGGAAGCTTTATTAGTGGGACTGTAGTAACACATGTTGGGGCCCCGTATCATTTATACGGTGGCATCTACTCCCCTGATATATATATATATATATATATAGTATAATAAAATAAAATAAGAAATAGTGATTCTTCATAGAGAACGTAAATGTATAGTTTTCGTTCCGATTTTTATGATTTGTGAAACGCTTAGGTATGTTTCTAGGAACCACAGGGTTCCGGGGAACACAGTTTGAAGACCACTGATGTAGAGAAAAAGCTTACAATTATCAATCACTACACAATAGATCCGGGATAATGAAACTTTTTTAGATCTTTTGTATGTGAGTGACAAGGAACTAATTTTGAGAGCTGGACAACAAAATAATATAGAAATAAATATCCTTTTAGAGAATAATCAAGATTTTCTAAAATCTGATTCGCATTTTTTGCGCTCTGAAATAAAAAAAAATCTTATAGTAATATTAAGATCATGTCTAATTGGCAACGGCAAGATTAGATTTAAAACTTTAGAAAGGATGTGTACAGCATACAATTTATATCTATTAGAAAAAGTGCAAATGTTTCATTTAAACCAAACATTCCAGAGTCGACCTTCTTTATAAAGGGATATGAGTGCAAAAAATCCATTTTGGGTTCTGGATTTTTTCTAAAATAGAAGAAAAAAATAAAACTATGAACATACCTTACAAATGCATGTTTATGTGTAGTATGATTCTGTTTTTCCTTCCGAAAATTTACAATTCTTTGATATATTTTAAAACTTAAGATAGCAATGACAGCGTTAGATATAAGCACAAGCTTGAATGAAAAAAAATTTAATATTGGTTTTAATTTGATGAAAGAGAACTCAGCACTTTTGCTATAGTAAGTGCAAGATAAAGAAGAGTTTGAACACAAATAATGCATTTACAAGCAAATCATTACAATTATTTTGGTATTACTGCAATGTCTTGTGCATTACTTACTTACCTTTCGTTCAAAATAAAAACCAGTTGCAAACGAATTTCCTAAATAAGAATCTAAACTACATTTTTTGTTAAAACAATTTATAAGTTTTGGAATATTTAAGAAACAATTTTCAATAAGATAGACAAATGTATGTTTTGCAATCACTATTTCAGAAAAAGCTCGCTTACATGTTTACTGACTACAAATATAAAAAAAATAGGAGGGCTTACTTAATTTAAAGAAGTATTCACAGTGATACATAAGTGGCCTAGAGAAAAAGTACAAGATGAAAATTCAGTGAAGGCTAAAAAGATTTTTTTTTTTTTTAAAGATGCAAATTTACATATTAAGATTGTTCCACGTATTATGAAATTTTTCTGCTTATGTAGTAAGCGTAACTGATTTGAAGCTTAAAATAGATTATAACTACATAAAATTATCGATGAGTTAAAAATTCTAAATGTGGCGATTGATATTTTAGATCAGTTTCATTATCATCTTCCGGCAACGTTTCCAGAGTAGAAAGGATTTTCACCATTTCTTTTTTAGTGGCTGGAACTTTCGCCGGTTTATGAAAGAGGTAAGTACTTGCATCTTCGAAAATACTTTTTAATTTTCAGTTTAAATTCGTTGCGCGTTCTCTTTTTTTCTTCCAAGGTAAGAGGAAAAGGCAAGTTACATTCTAGATAAATAAGCAGTATTCTAAAAGAAATGTGTGTCACGTACATTGATAAGCTAATATTGACATATATGAATGCAAAAAGTACCTGAAAAAAAATACCATAGCCCTTATATTTGCTGTTTTACGTACACTAAGGTATGTGACTACCCGAGCAATTTTTTTTGAAATATATGTACCAATTAAATAAACATTTTTTATTTGAAATGGGACATAAAAGTAAGAATTCAATACAAGTTTTGACAAAGTTAAAATTAATTTTGAAATATTAGAATTTGAGTGAAATTTTATGAAAATTGCAGCTGCGGTAAGGATTTCTGTATTGAAAATTCCAAGTAATTAATATATTTCATAATATTTATACAGTACATAAATGCTATTATTATTCATGTTGATATTATAAAATTTGTAAATACTCTATAAGTTTTTGAAATATGTCAATTTTACGCAGAAACTAATTTTACAAACACTAATGTTATTTTCTCACAAAAGTGCACAAAATAAATCAATATATACACAGAGATTAGATTATGTTCGTGATAACAGATAAAACTAAATAAAACATTTTCTGAAAATTTCAAGTCAATATCTTTTAAAAAGAAATTCTGTAGTGAACTGTGCCGTGAAGAAAAAAATTGAAAACAGTTTCTCAGAAATGCATTTGAAGATTTTAATACAATATGAAAATTTTCTACCAATTGTACACTTTTAAACTCTCCATTTATAGCTCAAGCTCTTTAGCTACATGTAAAACTGATTTGGCCATTTATTTTACTCCTTTGTTGTTTTCTTGGAGAGTTTTGTAGACTATAACACCAATGTTTAGCGAAATTTTGGTGAAAAATTGTACATGACAAAATCTTGTACACAAAATTCTAATAAATATATTCAAATAATATTTATACAGTACATAAATAACATCTTTATTCGTGATATTAATCAAAAAATTAATTCTTTTTGAAGTTTTTAAATATGCCAAATTTATGCAAAAATCAATTTTTAAAATTAATGCTTTTTTTCATAAAAGCAATTAAGTACATAAATATATACACAGAGATTAGATTTTGATTCATAACACAGATAGAACTACATAAAACATGTTCTGAAAATTTAGATTTAGTATCTTAAAAATATTTTGTGTAGTGTGAGCTTTATCATGAAGAAAATATTGAATAACAGTTTCTGCAAAACACATTTAATAATTTTAACTCTAAATAATTACTTTTCTACCTTCATGTAAAACATTTTCAAAAACTCCTCATATTTATATAGCTTAAGCCCCTTTAGCTTCATTTTTGTGGCCAATTTGGACTTTTTTTGGCTTTAATTTTTTTCTGGTGAGTTTTGTTGAGGGTAAATTTTATATGCTTCGATTTTTGAATTCTGTGTCACCCCATATAATTTTAAGTGCCATTGATCAATTTCTATACCTAAATAATTAAATACAGGCAACATTCCTCAAATAACCAGAATTATGCAAGATGACAGCAATGTGTGAGCCCAAAACAAAGTTTTTGTTGAACAAAATGTCTTTCGCGGCAAAAACAGACCACAATACAATATTAAAGCTTTCATTATTGTTTGAGTCAAGTTACGAAAGCATTTTTACAACTCCTTATCAGCTGGGAAAAGAGTGCTGGGGTCAAGTAGGTTTATCACTTTAATCACTGAATTTGAAAGGTCTGCTCTGTTTTGGCTACATGGCAATTTTGCACTACCGCCATAATGCTTGTTTATACTTTTGCACCAGCTGTCTTCCCTGTTGTACATTGCCCATGCATGGGATTTTGATTGCTAGAGCAGCAGTGGAAAGAAGGCAGCTATTGCTACAGCAGATTGCATTTTTCGAGGCATCCAACATTGCTCGGGATGGCAATCCCATAATAGTTCTGCAGTTTATCAATAAATTTATCAGTTAATTTCCCCTTCCAACAAGTCCTTTGGTGTTCTTTTAGTTTCCAAACGTGAGCCTACTCTTTTGTATATGTCCTATGCATTCAAGTTTTGTGACACTGTTTACACCATATATATCTTTCACTTGTAAAAGCTCTTTGGAATCACCATCACCATAGTACCTCGGTGTGTATTGCAGGTCTCTGTTTCATTAGTGACCTTTCAAAATTCCTCTAAAGCTCCAAAGCTTCCTATGTTTCCAGGATCCTTTGTAATTTGAACATTCATGCTCAGATTTCACATTCATTTCCCAACACGCTCTTGCAATACTGTGTCATTACTTCCAGACGCCCGGAAATTTTCCAGTATCAATGGAAATAACTGAAACGCAGCTATTATGATATATGGCTCTCCGCTGCCATGTGCCATCTACCGAAACACCACAAGTTGTACTTTCTTTAAAATTGCAAATTTTTAAATGCAGCTTTCATATTTTCTTTTCCGAATATAACTGGAAATACTGCTTCCAGCAGTTTGAGTTCATGAGTTCTGAAGGTATTTTTAGAAATGCATGGCAAATTTAAAGTGCATAACAACTTCTTACCAGCTGTGAAACCTCTGCCAATCAATCTCAATCCAAATACCAATAAATTATTGAGAGAGAATTTTTTATTTTCTTTAGGAGTAGTGAGACATAGCCATCCTGTGATGACCATGTCTTGCCGGTTCCGCGTAAGCTAGAGGTGTGGGATTATCAAATGAAGAGACATAATTCTTAATACAACTTTTGCCAAGAGTAACTTATAATACTTAAGTTCTAATTTGACAAATTTAATTAGAGTGAGAGTCAAGCCCAAATTAAATCACGTATTTAAGTCAGATCACGCAACTAGATCCCCTTCAATATCTCAATTATCCTAAATAATCCCTTGCCCAATTACTTATATCTAATATTACCTTTCCAGTTCTGGTCCCTTGACCTAGAGAATATTATCTATAAACTTTATATATGAAGATTCTTGATCCGCAGGTAGCAATTCTTTTGATCCTCAAGATTCCACACTAAGCTTTGTCACTCTATCGATCAGAATAATTCCACAATAGGAGCGTAATCTCTGAGCCTGCTACGCTATGCTCTATCTAGGTTTGCCACGCTATCCTTTTATAGTATATCCTACTTACATGTTACATCTGTTTATCTTCTGGTATTGCTGGAAAGGTTTCTGCTATTAATCGTGTAGTCAGTCGTGCTGAACATAGAGTCATGTTAATCAGAAAGGCAAAGAGAGACGTCACAACCCTCCAAGAAGAAAACGTGATTTATCCTTTGCGGTTCTCAAATGCTCCCACAAATTACGTGTCTAAATCTCTATTTCTAAATTCTTCGCTTTCTGAGTTTTATCTAAATTTTAATCTTTAAATCCTCATTTTAACTTTTATAATTTCCAATATCTATCTTTGACTTAATTTTCATTGCAATTTTAATCTTAAATTTTAACTTTTATAATTTCCAAAATTTATCTTGACTTTAATTTTCATTATTCATCTTAGAATTAAATTTTAATTTAATTTTAAACTGTGACAATAAATTTACTCAAATAACTAGGTCAACATTACCACTGCTTAATTTGTGTCACTACCTACATTTTCCTGTTACTTAAAATATTTCCTTATACATCTAAAAACTATTATTCTGGGTGCGCAGACTCAATCTAACACTTCATATGGAGCTGGAATTTTGCTCCCTTCTTAACAGCCTTGAAACACGTTGAAGCTTGAGTACTTTTCAAGATTTTCAGGTCAAGCCCCTGAAATGAAACTATTTTGAGTTCTGGCTTCCATAATATTAATCAATTTTACATATACATTATATACCGCCACTAAATTTTTATCTCCATCCCTGCCATCTGGTTTCAACAAAAACTCTGCAATGAGCGCAGCGCCGTTATTATTATTGTTAGTGCCTGACTACGCCGCGTTTCCCTGAACCAGATGCCTCATAATACGTAAATAATACAAATATATATATATATACAATATTATACAATTCAAACATTTTCAATAAAACTATTATAACAAATAACCAAAGGAAGGTGCATCTCACGAAGTCATACATCGAAGTAAACAAATGTGTTTGAATACAATGTTTTTCTTCTTCAGAAAAATTTTTAACAAGTCAAAAGTTCCAAAATTAAATGAACACTCATTGTAGTAAGTTTGACTTGGCTTATGTAACTTTTTAAGCACCGCTCGAGACTCTTTCTTGCAATAATTCTTCCGACCACTTGTTGGAAGATCAAAAATGAAACAATACAACCTGATTTTTATATTCGGTCTCCCACATTCACGTTCAACGATGAGGTGTCATCATCACTCTTCATTCCTTGGTTGTACTGGACTTCTTTCTGTTGTGTTTGTAACCTCTTGTCGTCCTTTCCTTGCTCTTCCCAACTGTGTTCTGGCTGGTCGTGGTTCTTCTGTTCTCCGTCGTGGCCTTAAATTATAACTCTTTTCATATGGAACTTTCAGTTGATTCTCTCTCCTTCTCTTTTTTCATTCTAGAAATAATATAATTAGATGACATTTGTCTTTTATTATTACAATTATTATTATCCTTTCTTTGCCACTTTCTTTGTGGTCCACTTGTCCCCGATACACCTGATATCTTTAATACCCGGTTATATTTAAACCTTTTTGTTTTATTTTCATTCCTCCTGAATCAGGGTAGTGATCTGACCAGTGATTTGTTTTTTATGGGTCCTCTCTGTATTTTTATATTGATTTGATTGGTTACCAATCCCTTGCTCTAACCTACGTTTTCACCGTGCAGATTTTTTCTTTTCCCATATTGTGACTCATTTAATCCTTGGTGTACTTTTCCGGTGCTACCAGTTTCCTGACTTGATCTTATACTATTTGGGGATACCTGTTCCTAATTCGACCTCGTCACATTTCCTATGACGATATATTCTGCTTGATTCATGTTAACTGTTAACCTTTTTCCGATTTATACATAATATTATTAAAGTTCCTAACTTCTAAGACTCTATAAGGTCCCCTCAAATTTTTGCTTAAATTTAAAGTGTCATACTTTTGTTATATTGAACTTACAGGGTGTGTTTCCAATAAAACCCAATCATTTACCTTTATTTTTATGTCCTTTCTACGCTCATTATGCAATATTTTCCACCTTCTTGTTTAATTTTCGTAATTAGTCTAGCTTTAAAGCTTTTCTTGTATATCTGAATTTTGAATTTAGAGCTTTCCGATATCATAACTAGTTTTGAAATGGTGTAACGCTGACCCAAAAATAATTCAGCCGGTGTTTTTCCCGTTGTTTTCATTCACCGCCGTACGAATAGCGTAAGCAACTCACGTAAGAATTGATCCCGGCATCATGTTGATCATTAACGTAATTTGCAATCATTTGCACTATATCTCGATTAACTCTTTTCAGTCCGATTGCTTGTGGTCGATATGCAACAAAGTCTTCACATGCCTTATGCCTAATCTTTCACTTAAGTGCCTCTCAAAAATCTCTTGGATATAAATTAAAATCATTATCACTTATTAATCTTATTGAGCCCATAACGCGATATAAAGTTATCAAAAAAAATATCCGCTATTATACGAGATGAGGCCTTTTACAGGTATAATTTCAGCCCATTTGCTGAAATGATCGGTTATTACTAAATATAGCGGTTGCCTTATTCTCGATAGGATACGGCCTAATAAATCTAACGTCACTATCTCATTCGATAATTTGATATAATTGATTTAACCGACCAGCTGGTAACGCGTTTTTATAGTTATTAACCCTTGGCACATATGGCATGTAGAGACATATTGATCAATAAATTTTCTCATGTACGGAAATAACAACGTCCTGAATTTTATATTACGTTTAAATCTGCCTACGTGTCCACTTATTGGTTTGTCATGAAATTCTCTCATTATTTCATTCCTAAAGATTTGGAATGTATACACACGCATTTCACCTACTTGCTGCGTGTTTCGCATAAATAACAATCCTTCAATTAAACGGAAATCGTGGACCAATTCTCACATATCGTTGTACAACTGAGTTATCTTCCGGGTTTAACATCTATATATGACCTAATTCTGGGTCATTTTCTGTTCCTCTATTAATTGTTCCTCATGAAGTAAGTACTGTGCACCCTTTTGATTATGGTCAATTAATTTTATCACCAATTATACCTACTAATTGGATTCCTGAGAGAATGTCAGCCACTGCATTTTGAGTTCCCGGTCTATGTTCCCATTCTATATTGAATTTTGCTAACTTTAGTGCCCATCTTATCATCCTACTCGATAAATTTTTGCCAGCTGTGTTAGGCGTGTTAATGCGGCGTGATCTGCCTGGTTACCTTAATTGGTAATACTCCTAAATATGTTCTAAATTTGTTCAACGCCCATAATACTGCTGACATTCTCTTCTTTCGGTTACTGTGTAATTCCTCTCTTGCGTTGTTCAGTGTACGTGACGCAAATACGACTGGTCTGTTTTGTTGGTTTAGTACTGCTCCTAAACCAATCGAACTGGCATCTGTAAATAACTCGAATGGTTCCTGAAAAGTTTGGTACTTTTAAAACTGGCGCTTTTTGTTACCGCCTTCCTTGACCTCTTCTTCGAATGCCTTTTGTGCTTCATTGGACCAGACAAATTTTTAAATTTTCGTTTAAGATTATAAAGTGGTTCACAAATATCCGCATACTTTAATAAATTTCGCGTACCACTGGGGACATACCTAAAACTTAGATACCTCTTTTGTTACGGGGTGGTTTCATTCCTTGTATAGCTCTAACCTTTTGTCTCATCCGTTTTAATTCTTACTAATAATTAATCCCAAATATTTCACCATCGCACCCGAATTTACATTTTTCCTTATTTAATGTCAATCCTGCATCCTTAACAACGAAAAAACTTCCTTAAATAAATTAACATGGTGAGTGAATGATGGACGCATAATAACGTCATCCATGTAAACACCACAAACTTCCCTATCACCGGTTTTAGGATTATGTCAATTGTTTTGAAAATTGGGAGCTGCTCCTGATAAAACCGAATGGTATCCGCTTGAAAGCATAAGTGCCACTTTTACTACAAATGCGGTCTTAACTATATCGCTGGGGTTTAATACTGCCATTTGAAAATACCCAATTTTAGATCAAGAGATGACATTATTGTTGTATATGGTATGTTCGTTAATAAATCATCTATTAACGGTAAAGGGTATCGTGAATTTTGTGATCGAATTTAATTTTTCTATAGTCTACTGCAAATCTATATGCTTCCGGATTATCCGTGGTAACCCATTATTTTTCTTGCATAATACAACAGGTGACGCGTATGGGGATCTGAAATCTGGAACACGGAGCCTCTCTTTAAAAATACATTTTTGTATGTGAAAATCTATTATTGCCGCTTAGTGCGATCTGTATACTTAGTGTAAGTGTCTGAGTTACTGGTGGGTTATCTCCGTGTCAATTTCATGGTATAAGACATGAGTAAGACCTGGCCTTTCGTTCCCTGCAAACCCTCTCAAACCACAAAACAATTTTTGTAGTTTTTGTTTTTCATTTCCCCAATTTTGTTTTAGATAAATCTATCCTCAACTTTTTTCCTCTTTAATTGGTTCAACCACCTTATTTATTTGAGAACTTGAATTTTCAACGATTTTTTACTTAAAAATCTAATACTATTCTTGACGCACTTATGAAATTATACCTAGAATACATGGGTATTCTAAATCTTTCAACACATGAAATGACCAATTTCTTTTCGAATTATATCGATCCTAATTTTCAATTCTTACAATCCCCCTGTTTTACATTTCGCACCTGTGCTGTTATTAGCTACCTGGGCTCGCGATTTTTATTTGTTTATAGAAAAATATTTTCTGTATACTTTTCCGATATAAAGATTATCTGTCTGGTGTCCCATATAAGTGCTTTCAAAATAACAAAAGTTATTTAACAATATAGGTACGTGTGAAGTTCTACGGTGCTATATACATATTGAGAAAGTCTAATTGTTCTCTTGTCGACACCTCTTGAGGTTGATCATTAACCTTACACAATATTTAATCGTCCCCCTTATGTCCTATCGCCCTCGATTGAAATTATCACCTCTAAACCCTTATTTCTAACGGTCTCCTCTATTAAAATTATCATTTCGCTCATTTCGGGAAATGATAACCCCTGTTGCCGATCTTTGATCAGCTGTTATTAAACCTATTCCTCTCGAACTTCTATTATTTTGACGGCTATTCTTGTAAAACTCATTTCTGTTATTTGGTCTACCTCCTTATTTCCGAATTCTGCTTCTACCATTAGCTTCAAAAATTAGGTATCCTATGCGCATTTTGACTCCTGCCTTCTATATTATGGTTCTGATAACCCCTTTGTGATTTGTAAGAATATCTCGAATTTAGCCAGGACTTCTAAAAGTTGTATCGTATTTTTGTGATTTCTGCACCTCCACATAGTCCTGTACCTGTGGTGTCGAGTCGAACTAAAATATGATCCACTAAGTCTGCTTGGGACATTCCTAATTTAAACTTCTATTTTTAGTAATCTATACACAAAAAATCAGTCGCCTCCCGATTTTCCCCTGCTGTGATGCATAAAACCTGACTGTAGTTCTTTTATTTTGATCGCGGAAAAGCCTCCGCTAGCTTTGAGCTGCAAAAACCGGGTGCCGTATTTTGTACTAACAATGAAACCGGGAAATGAATACCAATCTTGAGCCCTTCCCCTGAGATGCCATCTTTAAGTAGCACATGACAGATTACTTGGGATTGGCAACTGTATATGCTTACGTCGATACACTCGATAAACTCGCAACATTCTCCGACCCTGAAAAGTACATTTGTAGAATCGTATTTCCACCTGCTTACCTTTAACCCAGAATTGCTCAGTGCCATTTAGATACTGCCATATCCTGTGATGACCATGTCTTAAGCCGGTTCCGCGTAAGCTAGAGGTGGGATTATCAAAATGAAGAGACATAATTCTAATACAACTTTTATTAAGAGTAACTTATAATACTTAAGTTCTAATTTGACAAATTTAATTAGAGTGAGAGTCAAGCCCAAATTAAATCACGTATTTAAGTCAGATCACGCAACTAGATCCTCTATCTCAATTATCCTAAATAATCCTGTTATCTAATTACTTATATCTAATATTACCTTTTCCAGTTCTGGTCCCTTGACCTAGAGAATATTATCTATAAACTTTATATATGAAGATTCTTGATCCGCAAGGTAGATAATTCTTGATCCTCAAGATTCCACACTAAGCTTTGTCACTCTATCGATCAGAATAATTCCACAATACAATCTCTGAGCCTGCTACGCTATATCTAGGCTTGTCACGTTATCCTTTTATAGTATATCTCATTTACATATTATGATTGTTTATCTTCTTGGTATTGGTTGGAAAAGTTTTGCCATCAATCGTGGCCGTCAAAGAACATAGGAGTCATGTTAATCAGAAAGACGCGAGAGACGTCACAGGTGTTATTTCAAGGTATTGTGCCATGGAGACGTAGTGACAATACAAACGGACTTAGTTGCTCGTCTTCATGTACTTGTGGACATCCTCCTTGTAGACTAAATGCGGACATCCTCCTGCTTCAACGTGGGCTCTCATCCATTCCATTGAGCATTCAAGCTTGTCTCGATATGCCTGGTTTTAACACTTTAAACATCTACCTTTATAAGTATTTGAAAATACTGCTTTTGATATGTCCAATATGGCTGTGACATGATGCTTTGTTTTTCGTATTTTACTTCCAAACTGCGGATCATAGAGATACAGTTTGGGCATTTTTATGTACTTCCAACGATGAACCTATCTGTACTGTGTTTAGACACTAGTTTTGGGACATACTGTATATAAGTTTTATCAATTTTTCATTTATTCAAAATATTAAAGAAATTCTACTAATATTAAATTATATTAGACATCACAATATTCCTCATCATTGGTTCCCTCTGAAATTCTAAAAAAGCGATATTTTTAAGGTATCCGACTACGTAGGGAACCGTGATTTTGCAAAATCGTATAAATGGATAGTATTTATATTTAGTGTCACTTAGATTAGACAATGTATATAAAATTGTTTTAAGAATAGTATTACATTAAAAAATTATTTAAGTACAATATTTTGACAAAAAATGAACGTAGAATGACCCATTTTCAAAATATTCTCCTTTTATGAAAAATGCTTTTGTTATAATAATGTTTTGCCTGTATATAGCTCAGACTTCTGTACAGAGGCTCAACTAGAATTTTTGAAATATACAATTTAGAAGTGGGTTTATCCATGTTTTACGACAACAGAGGGGAGAAACTTTAAGAAAAAAACACAGATAATTATTTCAATTGGTGGTAACTCTGAAAATAATGGAAGGAAAAGGAGAACATGTTGAAAAAAGATTATTCTAAGTTAAATTTTTGCCGAAATATTGTATTTATATAATTTTTCTTGTGAAAATGTCCTTGGAACAATTTTATACATGTATTCTAATCTAAGTGAAACTAAATATCATAAAATTTATCCATTTATGCTTTTTTTTAAAATCACGGTTCCGAACGTAGTCGGATACCTTAAAGAAATAAGAAAGAGCTGAAACGCATCTTATAAATGAACAAAAGAATCAAGTAGTTTCAGAACAATTCCCTTTTCTTTTCTGTTATTTGCAGAAAAAATAAAATAAAGAAAATCAAGAGAAACTCTCTTTGATTTAATGAGAAATAGATTGCTCAATCACCTTCTTTCCCTTTCTCTGGGTTTGTTGAATACCCTCAGAACAGCATATTACTTGGAAAACAAAGATCTTGAGTATAACAGCAGACCATAGGTATTTATTTAGGTACCTTAAGGCTTAAGTTGTCATTTTATTTGAAGAAACTGGATAAGAAAGATTAGATGCAGGTAATAGTAAAGGAAGAAAGTATTTAAATATAAAATGAAAGAATGCGTTTAAATATGTTTACAGCTTAAAATATTGATCTTAGATAAGTTTCTGAAGTTTTTATTAATCCTTGAAAAGCTAATAAAAGTTTTGAATAAAGCTCAAGTCCCGCATACATAACTGCTTTCTATTTTTTTTTTGTTTCTAAGTCTCTCTTTTAAGCCCCATTTTTTTAAAAAAAATATACCCTCACACGTACAGAAATAAATAATTTTTGCTATATGGGTGCATTGCATTATAAATAAACAATATTAACTATTGAAATGTTTCATCACATTATTAGTAGTAGAAATCAATTTATTGCCTTACTACTTCTTCCTGAGTTAGTTTTACAGTAATTTTAATGTACTTGTGCATTTTAATCTGTTTCTTTTTTTATTTTTTGCTTTTTTTTTTGCTTAAGGAGCCACAGTAAATTCAATTGGCAAAAATCAGTCAAAAATTCAAATACAATTATTTTAGCTTAAATTATTTTTTAACTAAAATTTTTTCTATGATCTCACAAAATTTGAAAGGTCCAAATTAAAAAATAGATTTATGATAACGTTTATGTTTGTTTTATTCGCATCCCAATGACAAATAAAATTTTAAATGATTTATCTCAGAAAGAAAAACTCATTTATCTTCATTTAAAATACAAAGGGTTTTTTTTCCTATTGTTACTAATGCTTTAAAATTTTTCTTACATATTGCTAATAGTACAAGTAACACAAGTTGGTATGCATCTTTGAATCAAAGCAATATTTATTTTTAGAAATTTATTGAATTTAGAATTGACGCATTTTTCAAGGAATTTTCAATAAGCAGAAGAGTATCAGAAAAAAAAAGAAAAGAAAGAGTAAAAAAGAAAGAAAGAGAATATTCAGAAAAAAAGAGTATATTTTACATATATCGATCATACTGACAGTAAAGCCATATCAATGTTGTTATATATCAACGTATTTGTAGATCAAATTTCATGTGTGTAAGTCATTTATTGTAAAGTAGAATTTTCAAATCCTTCATATATTTTAAAACTTTTACTTAAAAAGTAAATGGTTAGTATTTTAAAGCAAAAACATTGTAAAAAACCCAAAAAATCAAAGATTTTTGTATAAATCGTAAAATGTCCCTTCAATTTTCTGGCAAATGGCTATAGTTCTTTTGTATATTACAATGAGAGTAACTTCCAATGAGTTAACATTTAAATTAAAATAATTTCAGGTACTCGAATTAGTATTGAAACATAATGCGTGACTTATAGAAACTGTTATTTTTGGAAGAAATGGGTTGATAAGAATTTTATGTGGCTTTCAAGAAAAATACCAGACTAGTTATCAAGTTAGTATATAGAATGCAAATTAAATGATACGTGAAAATAAAAATGAAAAAATAAACTGCAATTTTAAGAGACCTCCCTCATAGCAATTGTAAATAAAAGGAAATTATGATAGACTTATTTAAAAAATATAGCATTTTCATAATTAAGAAAATATGTCAGAAAAGTAATTTATGTATAAAATGTAAACTTAATTATTGTGAAATATTTTCATGAAGACCTAAAATATGGTAAATAATTAATTTAATTATGCTACTAAACAAATCTCAATTTATATTGTTAGTCTCCTTAATTTTGAGAAATTAAACATCAGATTCATACTATAATCTTGCGTATAAATATCATATTGAAAAATGTATATAAATATATCTCTGTTTGTCATCTGTCTGTCAGTTATTTAAGATATTAACAAATAACTGATATATTGAAATGCTGTGTTAAAATATATAAATATATGGTTTCATAGGTTTTCATAATCTCCATATGTTCATATATTTTTTATACAATGGAGTTCAATATTTCTTTCAAATATAAGTTAGCTTTTAAATGTACTGTTTTGTTTCATGTAAAGAAAATACTTCCAATAAGCTTCATGATATTCGGTTTTTAAATGAAATACGATTGCAATACACAGTACTTTTATTCAAAATATGAGTTTCCTTTCAACAAAACTTACATTTCAGGCTTATAAATATGTATAAAACATAGCACACTGCACAATGCTTAGGGACGATAAAAGCATTATTCGGAGGCAAACGTTTTCCTTTTCTACTCTCTTTAAAATATTAAAGTAAAAAGTGTCTTTCCTGATGCTATCCTTAAAATCCTTCTAAGCTAATGTTTACTTTTACTTTATATCGGTATCCATCTCCATTCAAGGAAGCTGGAAGGAAAACAGTGCATTAACCCCGGGGTTTTGTTGTAGTACCATATTCCTTTATCTCTTATTTTCTTTTCAGGAGCTTGACGTAATAGATCTTAGAACCAGGATGTACCTAGAATCCGGGACTCCACTGAATTCCGTCCCTTTTCAGATACCGGAACTCTTGTTTCTTTACTTTTCCACCAAATTTTCGTGTTCACTGCCATACCCTGGAGATATTTTCCTCAATATAACTTCCTACTTACCGAATGAAAGTGGGATTTTTGGAACCTCTCCATATTTAAGCTTACTGTTTAGAGGAAGAAGGAATCGTAACTGTGCATCTTTTTAAAGTTCACAACGACCCCATGTTCATGTATTGAATTCTCAAATATGGTTTAGGAATGCTTGTAAGGAATAATTTGCAATAATTTTGTTTAGAGCAGCGTGATAAACCTAGGTGGGGGTGTGAGCATATCGAAAAGTCAAAAATAAAAGATTTACAATAATTATTAATTTACTGAAAGAAAATAAAACAAAATTCATTCTGACATAACAAAAAATAAAATACATATTCACAGTGATATATAAGATACTTATAAATGTAACATTACGGCAAAAAGTGTTTGATAATTAATTTCTATCAATATTAAGAGGACACAATACGATTCAATTAACCAAAATCGATCAAAAAATCAAATCTAATTTTTCTAGCCTAAATTATTCTTTATATACTTTTCTCTATAACCTCACAAAATTTAAAAACTCTAAACTTAAAAAGCGCAGAATTGTGATAGCTTTTACATTCATTTTTATTCACATCCCTATGGCAAATCAAAACTTTAAACTTACTTATCTCAGAAAGGTAAAATAACTAGTTTGTCTTCATTTAAAATGCAAGGCTTTTTTTCTATTGTGTCTAATGCTTTGAATTTTTTTACCTATTGTTAATAGTACATGTAACAAAAGTTGATATGCATTTCTGAATCAAAGCAATACTTATTTTTTAAGAAAAATAATTGAAGTTAGAATTTGCAAATTTTTTAAGGAATTTTCAATAAGGATTCATAAAAAGAAGTATTGTACAAATACCAATCGTGTTATCGCTAAACCCATACCAACTTTTGTTGTACATAGTTAGACGTACTTTTAAATCAAATTTCATGCGTGTGCGTAAATTGTTCTAGGAGGAGTAGCATTTTAAAATCACTTCACAAATTTTGTTTTTTCCTTAAAAAATTAAATGGCTAACTTTTTTATGAAATTTTTAGCACAAAATCTGTTTTACATAGTATACACACATAGGAGGCAACCAAAAAAATTTTGAAAATCCTTAAATTAAAATTTTTTGCTTAAATCGTACCATGTCCCCTTAAATTAAAAACAAGTTTAGTGATTATTAGAGACTTTCACGGGCTTTTCATATACAAAATCTGTTTATGATATAATATTTATCTTGATAATTTGTGCAGTTTATACTTAAAATTTCTTTATCGGCGAAGTACATAATTATTACATTCAATACATAGTCGTTGTATGAGGGGGAGGGAGGTGCGATGTAAATTATGATTGAAATTTGGGTCACAAAGTTGAGAAGCATTGGTTAATTGAAAGTTTGAGAAGCATTGGCTTAGAGAGTAAGGATTTTAAGATATTTTTCAAATTCCTTGTTGCAAATGTTATTTTGGACATTATTTATTTTTTAAAATTTTAATTATAGAAAATTAGATATTATTAATGAATTATATCGATGGGAAATATTGATAAATCAAGGATATTATGATAATGTTTTGTTCGAAAAGTAAGTTTTCTACACAAATGTCCCTTTTACTAAACCTTTTTCGCAAGTTTTAAATTTCTCGTCTAGAAAATTTTAAGGCTATATGCTACATATTGGCCCATTGAATGTAACCTTTTAAAGGAATTCAAATTTTACGGAATATAATTATATATTTTTCCACTAATTTTTAATTTAACATATTTAATTTAACTCGACTTTGATAAACTGTCGGGAGTGTTTATTAAAGTCGAGATCGAGAACCAAGTAAAAAGGGAAATAAGGTAACTAAAGTATGAAAGAGACTAAAGTATGAATACATACGTGTGCTCAATCATGCGAAACAGAAAGGTAATCTGTTGAGTGTGTGACTTACTCACAGGAAGTGGTTTTACACTCCATAATTTTACCCTCTCTTTCACGAACCCTTTTGCTTATATTTTAACTCAATAAGGCTCAGGAAATGGCATGTTTTTCAACGAGATTCTCCCACACTCCCCTGACAGTCTATTCTCATAAGAGTACATTTGGGATCTGATGTCTCGAACCATCTCTGGATTGCATCGATTTAGCTCGAACGTGTATGGAAGTAATCCCACAGGAAGATATCCACCACATCGAGAAGTCAATGCCAATCTGGATAACAGATTGTATCTAGGCCAGAAATCTACCAACGAATTTCTAATTTTTTCTCTTGTTTTATTTTCGGAATAATTGGTATTGTATATATCGTATAATGTAGTTTCTCGATATTAATACATAAACATCACTTCTTCCATTTTTCGTCCCTTTCGGATAATTTATTGGTGGGTTACTTTTATCATGTTATAGAGCAGGGATGGCGAACCAGTGACACTCGCGTCATTGATGGCACGCCACACAATATTTTGGGCAGGCCAGTGATCAAAATGGTTTGCATTTTATTTCATAATAACAAAGTTCATTATGAAGTATTACGAACAAACGTCAGCGATTGGTCGCAGGGAGGTGTGGAGCACACTCGTTTGTTATTGTTTTGCCATATAGTTACGTTGTGGATTACAATTCCTTATGATGCAAAGTTTGTCTACGCATAGAATAGTCAATTTCATTGACACAGCCGTATTTTAAAGTTTATCTATGTTATATTTACAATTTTTAACATGGCTATTCAGCAAAAGTAAAAAAAAGTGCAAAATAGTAAGTGTAACAGAAATTTTTAAACTTGGTGAATCTAGAAATATAGCATTTTTAGTAAAGGCGACGAAGTGGTGTGTTTTATATTTTGAAATAGTGGTATGCAGAACATCGTCAGTAAAACGGCCTTTTGAAACATATCACAAATCCTCTTGTCAAAAAAGTAAACCATAGCTAAAATAATTAATTTCTTAGAAACCGTTTGGCAGATGACTCCAATATTCAGCATGCATTCTACTAAAAGTAACATCTCACAATCCTAATATAAGTCCGATCCTAATGCATCCAATCTGCAACAACAGAAGTCAGACTAATGTTTACTTTAATTTGAATTGCACGCATAACTAAAACATTTACAGCTATACTGTGCACAAAGGGTATTTTTTCGTAGTAAATAAAGAGTTTTTGTTGTTAGTATTCAGTTTTATTATATTTACCCAATAATCACAAGTAAAAATTATTTGACGGCACATCTATATCTCATTAAACACTTCTTCAGAAAATTGATCCATAAAGGTTCGCCACCCCTGTTATAGAGTACATATCAGGGGTGGGCAGACTTTTCCACGGTACGGGCTACTTGTAATTTTTTCAAGCTTTTGTGGTCCACCCGATGTCAGTGGCGCACACACAAGAAGGGGTCCACTAGTCCAAATCCTCCCCATAGCCCTTGATTTTTTTCCGAATGATTATAATCTTATGTACAGAGTACGTAAAATTTAATTAAGTATTTGTTTTTAGTATATTTTCTTATGATTTAATGCTGATTATTTATTCAGTAATTTATTTTTTACTGTTTTTTGTTCCCTACAATCTACAAAATTAAAAAATATGTTTGACTGCGTTTAGTGGTATGATTTCCGACCCTTGACCGCGCCTCCGCCCTTGAAAAATACTTGTCTGCGCCAATGCCCGGTGTCGTAGGTGTGGTGACATTGGAAAAGGTCTACAATATTTATAATAAATTAATAATAAATACAGAATATGTACTTACAGAACTAAAATAAAAAAAGTTAACATTTTTAAAACTACGTTTAGATCAAAATGCAAAATACAAACATAATAATAATAGCCACAAATATAATAATATGAAATGATGCATTTATTGTCAAACAATTCAATACGTAAAAAATAAAACGTTTTCATCTAAAGTTTGTCTTCTTTGTTTTAGTCAATAGAGGACAGTCTGCATATTTCAACCAATCTTGAATATTTCCGTATATAATTACTAACTGCTAAAATCTTCGGGTGGAAAGCCCAAAATGTCTTGGCGGTCTACGGGTCAATCACGATAGAGGTAAAGCTTACCACGGGTAAATATAAATGTGAGACACACACCCACACACACAACAACACAACACACACACACCCCCACACACACACACACACACACACACACACACACACACACACACACACACACACACACACACACACACACACACACACACACACACACACACACACACACACACACACACACACACACACACACACACACACACACACACACACACACACACACACACACACACACACACAAAAAACGACGCACGCACGCACCACGCACGCACACACACACACACACACACACACACACACACACACAAAACACACACACACACACAAAAAGTGAAAGAAATAATTTTAAGAAAAGGGAAAATTTTTGAATTAACTATTCGCATTTCATTATTTAAAAAACAGGATAAACAACAGTTGGAGTAGAAAACGGGGTTCCCCTGTGACTTGGGGAGGCCAAACATGATTAAACCTAAAGAATGGTGTGCTTTATTTTTGATAAACGAAGCCGTTCAGAGTATGTTAAACGTCCATTGTCATTGTAGAAGTGAATAGTGAAAACACGCTCGGGGGCCATATGAGGTCTGACGTCATCGCGTCCGAATTCTTTCGTTGGACATTGAATTCCTTCTTGATTTGATTTAGTTGGTTTGGTGTCCCCATCCCTTACAATCACGATGTACTGGAAATTTAAAACATTTTAATTAATTAATCGAAACTAATTTAATACTATCTTCTACATAAATATATGTCTGTGTGCAATTTCGTACTATAATCGTTAGAAAAATTATGAATGACACGATGAATTTATTGAATTTACTGTTTAATTGTCAGCGAATTCACACTTTATGTATCAATAATTCTTTTTTAAAGAATTTTTTGCTTAGTGACATTATCTTAATCATGTTACCAACATAATGAAGGATACAGGACAATAAAAAATACTAAGAATGGAGTGATAATACCAGAATTTAAAATAATAGTCAAGGTAATACGCTTTGTAGGATAAAAATTGAAAGAAGATATCTTACTAAAAAGATCTGAAGCAATATGGTTTTGATTTAGTGAATTATAAATGAAACACTTCCTTTTATTTGGCTGAAAGAGATAAAGTTGATATGTCATTGTGTCCCCTCAAATAATCTGTAAAAAAATTTTGTTGGTCAAAAAAACAAAATGAGAAAAAGTACAAAACAATTTATATCTTAATCAGTTTAAATCTTATCTTCTATGCCTAAATGCGTATGTGGAATTTTTTTCCATATAAAAGGAAAAAAAAATTAAATTAAACGTATTAATTTTGGAGTATGGATATATAGTTTTTTTTATTTAAAATAATATATCTGGTTATATTTATTGTCAAACGAAGTGAAAGGTTTTTAGATTACGTTTTTGTGAAATTAAATACAAATAGTTATGGTGGTGAAAGTTCCCCAAGTTTATTTAAATCAAACAGAAAAGAAGCATAACTCTTTTTAATGAAATGCATAAATATGTAACTCAACAGAAAAAAATGAAAGTAAAATATAAAGAAAATAATGTTATAGTTTTTGATATTAATTATCATATAGTTTTATATTCTTCATTAGAATGTAATATAAGTATTACACAGTACTCTTAAGCTCTATATTGTACTTCTATTTTCATAATTACAATACTTAGAAGGTGTTGAAAAAAATGCATAGGTTATTTATACATAAAGAATATAAAAATTTCAAACCTTTGGTGGCTGAAAATTTGTCATCAGATTTAATCTTCAGGCCATTTAAAATTTCAAAAATACGGAAAGATAGATACACTGTATCTTTTGTACCATGTTCTTAGTACAGTTCGTTTACTTGGAACAAACTGTTATATTAAATTTTAATGAACAAAAGAGAGAGTGTTGCCTGAACAATTTTTAGAATCCATATTTTTTTAAAATTATTTATTTAAATGTCCTAAAGAGACCCACTGAGAGCAGTGTTTCTTGGATAAGCACAATCGTACGGGAATTTTAATAAATTTATGACGCCTTTTCTTTTTAACTCACTTCTAAATAGGTGATTTGATTCGCAAAAGAGTTAAATATATATTCATAAATGATCCTCATCAGTAACATTAACGCAGATTATGCGACATAATTGCTTGTAAAAATTATTTATTTTCAAAGTGGAATTTGAGTTCGAGGTTTGCAAAAGCTACTAATTATCTGTGATGGCTTCATTAGTGAACACAGTTTGTAGCGCTTCCGGCACTTCATCTTGACGACTCGTCCAGAAAAGGATGTTTAAAGAGAACTCGTAAATGGCGACAAGCTCTCTTGTTATTTTCAAAGGGAATTGTTTCAGTAGGGCATAAATAACCGATGCTTTGGAGTGTAAGATGTAATTTACTTAGATAAAAGACAATTAACCTCGAAGAATGAGAGCATAATCAAAGATTCGACAGTATTCGGAATTTAAAACAGCGATTGGTGATAGTACAGAAAACAATAAAATGCTGGTAATAGTTATTTTGTTTATTTCAGACTGAAATTTTGTGTTTGTTGTTTGCTGTGTCAACTAATCACTTAACAAAAGAATGAGAGCTTACGACCAAAATTAAATGCAGAGCAGTTTAACTTTCATTGTAGAATATCTTTGAACTAATAATATATTTCAATCTCTCTGCCAGGAATATAGTTTTAATTACATGATTTATGTAGAAGACATGAATAAAAGAATTTTTATTTTGATTTTTTTTATATATAATAAATCATATGAATAATTATACAATTGGAATTTTGTGTTAAAAGAGAATACCTCAGAATCTAAGCGTTTTTGGTACTTTTCCGCTTCTCCGGTTCAAATCTCGCCAAATTGGCGAGATATAAACAATATTGAAAAACATTGGCTTTCATTGTTTTTTCACCAATTTTTGAAGTTTTATGCAAAAAATTACTGATAATAAAAAGAACACGACTTAGTTTTGTAAATGTGCTGGTAAATGTTCCAGCTGGAATATTCCGTTTAGAGTCGGTTGTATCATTTTTGACGACTTTATCGCTTGCTTCGGGAAAACGAACAATACCAAGTTTTAATATCATAGAGATAAATATATAAGATGTTAAATTAATATGTGTTATCTCGGAAAATTAAATACATTCCACTAGTAGAAATATATCTAAAGAGTAATAATTATTATTATTATTTTATAGGGAACCTTTTGCTGTTCATCTCATGCTTAGCTTCCAAAGTTTTAATGGGGAGACTTCCCTGTATAAGCTCACTTTAAATCATTTAGTTGAGAAAAAATCGTATTTTTTTGAAAATTATAACGAATTACTATCACTCGGTTGGCTCAGTGGCTTGCAACCAGGTTGCGGATCAAACCCGGCTGGAGTCGATAAATTTTCTGGATGCGAAAATCGTAGGCACGCATATCATATGATTATGTGTATGTAAAATATCGCTTGGGTATCAATTTTACTCTGGTAATCTCGGCAAAACTAAATTATGGCAATATCTAGCATCCGACGAGAGCTTGAGTTTAAATGAACTCAAACATTCAAATTTGGTAGCGAAAGCCGCCACTAGATGGTGCTACCAAGAAAGGGCTTTCCCATTTGGGGATTTGCTGTGCCTGTAAAGGCTTAGTTGGAATTATGCAGCTCATCAGAAAAAAAGTATCACTTGGATTCAAAATTATTTTTTTTTTGTTCCGTAAGATATTTGATTTTTTTCAGTATCTATATGTGTAAAGCTTAAATTATTCAAAACATTGTTAACTCACTTTTTTACTATTAATGTTGATTTAAAAAACTGATAAAATAATATAGTATGGGGATATAAAATAATGTTCTATGAGAATCTCCGAAGAACAATAAGAAATATTTTTAATTTTAAACTGATTTGGGAAGAGGGATATATAAGAAGGAGGAATAAGAAGGATGGTTAAGAAGGAAGGATAAAAAGGAGGAATGAGAAAGAGGGATAAGAAGTAGGGATAAGAAAATCCATTGTTTGAGTTGTAAGTATTTGTTAAAGACATATAATTTAATATAAACTGCAGGCAGAAGCTGAAAGGGGATTTCCAGTGAAAGATTTATTCCAGTATGAATAAATCACTAAAAAGCCACTCTTAGAGCATGTGTATCAGGAATGAGTGAGGGCTGCGGTAGCCCAGTGGTTAAGGTATTGGATCATGGCAGGCATACATGAGTTCGAACCCAGTGCCACTAAAGCACCACCGTGTAGAGCAGCGATGCACGTTAAATCTTTTGAAAGCTGAGACATCCTCCCGTTGGTGTGGTGTGGTAGTTAGGAGAGGGAGGTGCCAGCTCAGGTGTCATCCACGTCACTTGACCATGATTCAAAATTACGTGGTCCGTTGCCAAAAGCCCACGTGTAGCTGAACAGTACGACGTAAATATTAACTCACTCACAATCATGAATGAGTGTTTATAAAGAAGATACTATGTCTATTTGCGATGAACCTCTTAGTTTTGAGGCAAGGTAGAGTAATGAGAACGATATCCAAGTTAATACTCCCTTTTCCAAACTTTCACTCCATTTGAGCTACAAGAGATTAGCAACTTCTGTACATGATGAGTCTTCAGTGTCATCAGGACTCGAGACCACGACTCAACAAAGCTACTATTATGTCGCAAACATGCCACTACTGCCACAAGAAGAAGTATGGAAAGTGAATATTTGTGTGTGTGTAATAATTTATTCCCATAGACAGTGGACATTTTGGTAATGAGCAGCAATTTTTTAACCAGTAAAAAAAAAAATGGTAATTTTTTATGATATACTTAATTTTATACAAATAATATTATTTATTGATTTTATTAGTCAAAATTTCTATAGAATGCATTCTATTTGTATTCACTTTAGTTATTCACATATCATCACTTGCTGCCTGTTTGACAAAATGTCAATAGCTGAAATTTACTTTCTGGAAAAAAGTTTTAAGACTGAAATTCCAGATTCATCTAATTTATAACCTATTTTGAGGGAAATTTAATTCATTATTTGGATTTGAATAGAAAGCTTTGGCAATTCTGTAACACTGTTTTTCTTTTAATACATTAAAAGGAATTTCATAATGAATTGGTAAATTATTTTTTCTTGACTAAATTCTAGTAAATATTTGATATTAATATGCGTTAAACTTTTCCATAAATCTAATCTAGATCATTTTTTCAAATATCAGATATGTATAGCTTTATTAAATATTAAATATGCACAGGGTGTTGCCAAATTCCGCCGACAAATTCAGACGGGTGGTAGTAGGCAGCATGGGGACGACTAATCACCACAGAACATGGGGTCTGAACCCACGTTTAGTCGTAGTAATTCGCAAAGGCAGTTATGAAGGGTGTGATGTTGAGTGGATTGAAATGGGGCAATAAGAAGCAAGAAATACATTTATTACACGTAAAGCTTGTTTACAATACGAACAATGCATCAATGCATCACAGCTTGACGTCATTGGAAAGGGGATTGTCATTGGAAATGTTCGAAGTTGCTATCGCATAGTTCATAGCACAGGTGGTATGGTGGGACTTCACCTTCTCGGAAAGTCGTCCTGGTGCTAGGAGTTCATTGTAATAGGCTGTGCAGTACTTGAAGTACATATCCGTATATTACTTGTTCGTATAATCTAACTTTGTTGTCAAATGCAGTTTAACACCCTCGGTTTTTTTTCAATGATACCATGACAAATTGCTTGCCACTTATATTCTTCTCGGACGAGTGGGAAATTTGCATACGTGCAAGTTTTCTTAAGCCTATCACAGCACTTCAAATTCCCACGTATGTATAGTTTCAATGAATAGCTTATTAGTTTTAAAATTATAAGTTGAAATGTATTTAAATCAATGATTTTTATTTTTTCTTAAGGAAGCAAGAACAGAGAAAATTAGTTACAAGCTTTGAAATAAATATCCTGGTACACACACACACTAATTAGTCTGAAGCTCTTTTGAATGGTCTTTAGATGCTTTTGATGCTCTTACACAAAATGCATGAAATTCTTTGTAATATATCTAGAGGGTTTTTTCTTTAATTTTTCTTTCTTAATTATTAAGTAAATTTCTTAATGGTTAATAATTCGTTAAAAATAAATATAAGTTATTGTAGTAAAACTACACTTATGGAAATTATATTTTAAACAAGACTGTTCTCCTAAAGACAGATAGTATCAACTACCGCTGATGCGCTTTGTTAAATTTATAATAATTCATAAAAACGCTTAATATATTTTAATTATTTCCTTACACTTTTATTTTCTCTCAAGTTAAATAGTATAACATACGTTCATTTTGTCGTTACGTAGGAGACTTATACTTCTGCTATCTCTGATTTAAGTTATTATTTTTGTTTCGCAACATTTAGGCTTAAATTTTATTGGTAGTTTTTCCAAGAAATCCTGAAAATACAATAATTTATCCCTTTTTATAAATAAATCTTTAAGTCACATTTAATTATTTTTTTATTTTACAACTTTATTTCATACATTCTTATAATTTATTTTATATAAAAAAGGCAATGTGTAAAATATAGGAAACTTAAAAAATTTATACGAACTTTTATAACAATTTTAATTAAATTTATTTTATCGGTAAGATTTTTTCTGAACATTTAACAATATTTTACTCAATACGCGTCCAAAAACATCTTTAAATCTTAAAGTATACAATAATGACTCGAAGTACTCAATATCCTGGACGAAGTCAAATGACTGAAAATTACCCAAATGTCCAGATATGATCATAAAATTCTTCCTCTGTAATGAATTTGCGAGGATAAACTGGAACTATTACAGATGTATCCCTAGAGAGTTCAACGATTCTGTTTCTTACTTACTGCGCATGTCCAAAACATATTTTATGGGCTGTGAACTGGAATCCAAACAAGCTCTCGTAAAAGTTATTTTTTCTTTTAATGTTCATTTCTAAGAGGGCAATAAATAATAACTTGGTGTTTTTTAATTCACAAACAGAGTAAATTGCGGTTGAACATTTTTTTCCCTTTGCAGCTTTCAGTTCCATTAATTACAAATTTAAATTATTTCAAACTTGATTTTAATTTTTAAAAGTTGATATTTATATGTTACAAGGTATTTGTTCAAGATTGTAAATAGTCCTTTTAAGAATGTATGCGATTCGTTATAGGAAACATAATTCGTTAAGGAAGCATATATAAAAAAATAATTTCTACCTAAGCCTTTCTCAAATTTTACGATATTTATCCGAATGATATCGATACTCGATATTGTTTACTTTGCTTGTCATAAAAATGTTTAAAATTTTACTTTTATCAATAATTACTATCAGAAGATAATGAAAAAAATCCCGATAATATATACCTTTAGAACTTTTACTTGGACTTAAAGCTTCATTTCAACATTTAACTTTTTCTGTAAGCAGGAGTTTGAGAAATTGGTAGGAAAAATTGTATTTAATTTATTTTTGACAAAAACAATGTATTTTTATGATGGTATTTAAAAACCAGAGTTTTGTGGAAAAAGTGGTATAACTATTCTTCTAAATAAGTCTCCATCTGTCTCTCTTCCTTTATTAAATTTGAAATCAAATATGAAGAGAGAAATACGTTTTAAAACTCTAGGTAATACATATTCAATGGAATGGTTAACTGAAACATTACTAGATATTGATAGTTATGTTGAAAAAAGTACGAAATTGTAATTTTTATTATTAATTTACATTTGAAAAATATTAGGCGTTTAATAAAAAGTACATCTAAATGAGATTAGGAATACTATTAGAGAATAATAGACAGGGAAGTATCTACCACCGTATCTGTCGTATCAATGATACGGGGTCCCCAAGCAACAGGGGCCCCAACATATGTAACTACAGTTCACTAAAAAGGCTCCCATATCTAAAAAAATGTCCCGAAGAAATTTTGATACAGGGCCCTCTCAGAGTTGCTACACCAGTGATAATAGATAAAATTCAAAAATCTAATTGTGATTCATACTTACTGCATCATATGTGTTAGAAAAATACTCAGGTATTTCTAAATTTTTGTGGAAAAGTTGCAAGCCTCAAATATATTTTTTATATTTGTAATATAATCTAAAACTTTTTTAATAATACAGAACTCTTTTTAATAATACAGAAAGTCATTTTCATAAAATTGTTTATACTACAACAGCCAGTGTGTTTTATTCAGGATAAATATTCTCAAGAAAGAATATCCAATCAATTATTTTTAGCTGACTAAGTTTGATTTGTAATAAAATCAGAATAATGTCTCCTTAATTGAACAAAAAATTTGAAAGTGTACTCGAAAATATTCTAATAAATTTAATTAAAGAAATACATTTATCGTATATATATAATTAAAATCCATTTTCAATCAAATATTCCACTTAAAACTGTAATATACATTAATTTTAAAAGTTTGGCTTGTCTAAAAGTTTGTTTCTGTGTAAAATGTAGTTAACTTAACTAATAAAACTCTTGCTTTGAGCACCAAGACTGCATTTAATTAGGCAGAAACACTGTAATTATGATTAGCTATCCTTTAATCAGAAAGTCCTCCGGTACCCAATTTAAGATACGAACGACGTTGTGCTACGTGATCACGGATTTAATTGAAAAGCCGACGAGACAACATCAAAGGAATGCTCAGTGTTCTGAAACACACATGAACTTTTATTTGTATTATCTCTGAAGACTTAATTAAATGAAGTACGAATATTTAGATAGGCCTGTGATTATATGCATAAGAATATGCTGAGTATGATTGCAAAATATACTCTGCAACACAGCAATTGAACTGTTGTTATATTTCATATATATATAGCTATACATTCAGACAGGTATATATGAAACAAATATGTCTAATTTGATGATTAATAATTATGATTTATAGTGCTTCCCTCCAGAATTTGTGCAATATATTTTGTGGCTAAAATTGGCAACAGTTTTAATATTGAGAATTCTGTTATAATACCTTAAATGTTTTTGTTTTCTATTTTACTATTATACTAATACATATTAGAAAATTAAATAATTTCCCATCAAATCCTAAGTTGATTGTAATATGTATATAAAAATTAATTTTTGAAAGGAGATTAAGGTATATAATTGCCAGCTTAAGATTTTCAGAATCTTATTACATATATTTTTAAATATAAACAATAGAAAGGTATAATTCTATAATATTAATTGACTTTTTATCCAACTAAATTTTGCATGTTTTAAAAAATAAGATTCTAGTCAATATTATTGGCATATTAGAGCTGAGAAACGTAATTACTGATTATTGAGGAATATGGAAAGAAGTTTTATGTAGAAAACGTAATGAAGTAATAGTGCATTTTTGCAGTAAAGTTCATTTTAAGTTTTGGATCTGTATTTTTAAACAGAAATTAAATGGAGAAAAAACAGCATATCATTATCTTGGCATTGAAACAACCAGCCTGCTTAAAATACTTATAAGTGTATTCATGCTTAAAATAATTGTCATTAATCAGTATGTATTAATTTCTAACAAGGTTATTTGTTTTAAATTGCTTTTAACTTTTGTATAATACATGAGGTTCACGTAAAAATATCAGTAACTACTGTAACTCCATTTACTACTGCACATGGAGCGATTTTTAGATAACCTTTTACATTACTAAAATTGTTTTCATACCATTCTTAATTTTGTTTTTGCTTATACTCTTTGAACCACTCAGATTCAAAGCTACCATATTAAATTTTATGAGTAGGCTCTTCTCTGTAAACAAGCACATATATTCAGAGGCAGCATTTATTTTGAAAATTTCAAGAATTTAGGAAAAAAATTATTATGATAAGAGACCACCTTCTGAAAATAGTTGTCTTTAAATCTATAATAAAACTAATATAATTTTATATTAGTATTACAGTAAACGTATTAATACATTAAAGTAACATATAAACATTATTATTAAAGCAAACACATAACATTAGTATAAAAGTAATCATTCAATTTATATAAGCATTACATTTTGAATTAAAGCATATTTTAACTGAAAATTTAAATTTGCTCTACTCTTTTGATATCAAAATATTTTCTTTTGTTTATCCAGTTTTGTTAATGGTTCTCGTCTCTTAAATCCACACCAGATATAGCCCATTCAGAATTATTGACATGTTTCCATAAAGAGTTCGTGATCAAGCTTCATAAACTGAGTTGTTAACGAACATGATTGGATCTAGAATGTTTCGAAACATCCACAGATGATACTCTGTTTCAGCATCCATTCATCAATATCAATATGTGACAGGGTCATGCTGAATGGATTCTATTTTGTGATGTACTGCAATCAAAGGGATTAGATTTATTTATTAATGGAGTAGAATTCCAGGAAGATTCGTGATTGATGCAGATTGCTTTTACATGTCTTTTAATGAAATGCATGTATAATATAATAAAATAAGCATGTATTAATTTATTTCAGTATTTGGTTTATTTTTTCATGCAATCAATTATGTCACATTCTATATATAAAAGGCCATGAGTGGGGCAGTTACTTAAGTGTATACACTAAAGTAAATAGAATATTATTTTCTAAATATTAAAATTCTCTACACAAGGTGAATCTGAGATTATTAAAAAAGAGATTTGCAATGTATTAAATAAATCTGTTTAAAATAGTTGCAAAGTTTTGCATGTTTTTCGAAAGAATTTTGTAGTTAATTGTAGAAAGAGGATATATGAACAAATAAGTAAGTATATTTTAAAATGCAACCCAATATTTATTCAATTCATTCAAGCAATAATTTCAGTTTTTAATCTGACCGTTAGAAATTAACATTTATGCTTAAAATTCCTTTCAATCTCTCTTAAATTGCAGAAATTTAGTTATGTATGCAAATTTAAATATTTTGTAGCAAAGTAGGATTTAATTAAATTAGAAATCAAGTATTATATAGTCTAGATTACAATGATTTTTCATTTCTCATTAAATAGATTAATTGAATTTATAATTGTTTTCGAGTCAGCTTTGGAAGGTAATGATAAAAAGTAAAATATAAGGATTTTTTAGGAATAAACACCATTGTAGTTATAAATATTTTAGTTATACCAGAATATTTGTAAAAATTCCACAGTTTCTTGATCTTTGAGTCTTCAAAACATAGTTGAAAAACGTTTATTTTTTATTATGAAAATCTTTTTATAAAATTGAGTAAAATATTGATGTAACCAATAAATATATTCTTTGTTTTGTTAATTAAAACTAATCATTAAAAATAATCAAAAGTAAGGTGCTTTTTTTATAAAAACTTGTCATTTATTCCTCATCAAATTATTATTTTATTTGTTATTAAAAAAATTTAATATTAAAAAAGCACTCAAAATAAATAAAAATTCTTTTTGTGGCGGAAATCTCTTCATTAATTTTTTGAGCATAAGAAACTTTAAAAAAAATTACACTTATTATAGATTTCATTTAGCTATTTCAATATGTTTTCTTTTAAATAATGTAATTATTGGTAGTGTCAAAGTAATTTCCTATACATATAACAAGAATGTTGTTCACTCGTTTAACGAACTCTTTATTGAAAATAATCTCATTACCAGGTATACGAGATGAAGTGCCAGGAGCGTCATAAATTATGTTCACTCTAATGAAGCAATCAAAGATAATTCTCATCTTATACAAACCTCAAATTTGAATGAAAGTTAGAATGGATTTGTTTTACCGGACTTAAGGCATATAGTTATACTTATTTATAAAGGGTGTCTCAAATTTCACGCAAAATTTGGATTTTGTGAAATTTTTATGGTAAAGTGTTACCACACAACGAAATAAAAAAAAACAATACTGAAGCCGAAATATTAGAATTATTAGAAAACACTTAACATGAAAATAGAATGTTTTCCGGTTTTACTACTAAAATGTAAGGAATGTTTTTAATCTTTAAAACCCTATTTTGTAATTCGGCATCTGAGGATGGATATATCAATTTTACTGGCAGCGAATGTGTTAAAATTTCTCGTTCTGGCAATCAGAATTGGATACCTAGATCATACTCTTTAACTGCGTTAGGTTTTATTCCTTGGAGATTTTTGAAGAGAAAGGTTCATGTCAATAAATCAAAACAGTTCAGGCCTTAAAAAATAAAATTTAGTCCTATATCGAAGAAATTCAGCCTAATTGATGCGAAAGGTCAAGAAACTAAAGAACGCGATATGTGCCAGTAAAGTCACAATATATCCGATATACCTTTTCATATATAATCCTCTTCTGCATGCCTCATGAATCAATAAAAATATTACGTTTTTAATTTTTTTTTTTTTATAAACGTTTTTTTATGTGAATTACTTCTTGCGGGAATTTTTTGGACACTCTACTTAACTGATGGAAGGAGTATAATCAGAGACAGTCACCTTTGTTTATTTTGTTAATAAAATCATCTATATCAATTTTCTGATAAATATATCTCCTTTATTGCAGCTGTTTTTATTGTTTTAAGTTTTTGAACTTTTCTTGGATTACTTTTTTAAAAATGTACAGTATCATCTGTTTTTGTGCTGTCTTTTTTTATGCGGTTTTATTTTTGTGCGATTTTATTTTTGTACGATTTTTTTTTGTGCAGTCTTTTTTCTATGCGGTGTATGAATTTCAACGGTTTTGGCGCCACTGTGTAATGTTTTATATTAGTGTACATATATACATTTCAAGACGCTCTTTTGGTTATAAACGTTCTCTCGACAATGCATCGTCCATTGCTTTCACTTGAGTAGTTCGCACTTGACTGAAGACGAAACTTTACATGGCAGTGACATTATGAATAATTTGATAGTTAATGAAAACGGACATGAAGAACCTGATTCTTTGAGAATGGATACAATATATGCTGGGATTCAATTTTCCAACAAATCTGAAAAGCATTTTCTTAAAATAGATAAAATTCAAAAAATATTAAATTTCAAAAACTTCGATCTGAATCGGGGTATCGTGACGTTCGCAAGCATCTGACCAAGGACCATCGTCACAAAACTTATCATGAAAAAAAAAAATCAATTGAAAATTGTGTTCAAGTGACGAAAGCGATTTTTGACCAAATCATCACAGGGAAAATGCGGGCCTTGGATTCCAGGGTAGAATGAATATTATGTATGATCATTTTGAAAAATTTTTCCATGTATATTTATGAGCTGTGGCGTTTATCGGTGTTTGGGGGTTAGAACAAAGATCAGGCATAGCCAATACCATTCTACTTTAGCGTTCTTTTTCTAATTTAACAACCCGGGTGAAAAAAGCCCACTTTTAAGTATAAGAAAATTTTACGGCAGAAAGGATACTTAATATTTTATAATTAATTAACTTACTCTTGGAACGCTTTGGTTATCTATGGTTTTAAAATTTCCGTAATTCCGTTCTCCCGTTGTTCGACCTCCGGGCGTTATTTCAATTCTAACTTTATTGACTTCTTCAATTCAAAAACTTGGATTATTCAGAAATTAATTTGAGTAACCCCAGCTACTTTCTACTAATCACTAACTTCGCATACCTAAAAGTTAATGCTTAAATATAACTCTTAAGTTACATAAACCGTGTCTTATTCGGACAAAAGTTTTCAATGGAACAGCATTTAAAAGAAAGCAATTTATCCCAAGAGGATTATTGAAGGCTTGCGGATTAACCCGTTACAATATGATGAGAAATTAAATGTTTTTAAAATGTTTCCATATTTAATTTAATTATTTATTTTGTTTGGAAGTACTTTCTAATAAATAATTGACATTTTTTAAGTGCGACTTTTTTATGTGGTCCCTTTCCACCGCATAACAAAAGTGTTTTTGTAGTATGTCAACAAAATTATTTGTTATAAGTAAAAATTTATGAAATTTTCGAATATTTTTGTGCGATTTCTTTTTTGCTGTCCCTATCTATCGCACAAAAACAGGTTTAACTGTAATATGTTTTTATTTATATAAGAATACTTATTACATTCTTTCTACGTAATTAATTTATTTTAATTCCTTAAAACGAATTAAAATTTTATTTTTATCCGTACAATCTGTTTTAATTAAAATTACAAATTTTAGTGAATATCTTATTCCACAGAAAAAACTGCTGGGTTTCAGGCTCAGTTGTTTGTAACCAACTAATGTAATTCCAATCTGATAGGGTTTGCAATCACTATATTGGTTTCTAATCGCATAGTGCTTGTTCAATCATTGCCATTCTGACGTTGAAATCTAGCGTTGTCTGCTCATTCTTTCTGGCATCGTCTGATTGCCGTGTCACTTCGATTAAAATATCACAAAATTCTTCAATTTGCTAATCTAGATTATTTCAATTACATGATTTCTATGAAATTCTGATATATGCTCTTATCAAGCACGAAATAATGGGTGAGACATTGTTACAATAGAGGTAAATATCCGTAATCAATATATAACATGATTTGGCCATTAAATCGGGAATCGTGCCTTTTATACATTTACTGAATGCATTATTCTGATGCATAGCAAAAAAGCAATTTTTTGTTGCATTTCTTCGAAGTTTTCTCGTGATTTGTAAAAATATCTAAATCAAATGAGTGAAATTTCATTAAATTCTGTCTTTTTTGTAAACGATTTGGATAAATAACAATTTTTCTTAACTTTTGGACTCAGTATATAAAGATATATAAGCAATTTTTTGTCTCAGAAATAGAGATTGTAAACTAGGTATTGTTACATGTTTCTATATTTCTTTGAGAGTAAATACTCTACATATTTAGTATTTACTAATGTATTTCACCCTATTTACAAATTTAAGTATGTTCTGTAGTTTTTATCGATTCAGATCTTTCCTTACGTAGTTTTTCTTAAACAATAAAGTATGTCAAAGATTCATATCAAATTTTTTTTTTATTCTTTTGCTTCTATACGCTTCCTAACAGAAATAATGCGAAAGGACTTACAATGTTTAATTAAACTGTAAAATATAAATATTTGAGTCTTTAATTAAAGTAGTACACTATTACTTCAAAAATTACATACCGATTAATGCTATAAAATTTCACATGGTTCAATATTTCTGAGTATATTTAGAATATTTAATAAATTAAATCTGCTTGGTAAATATGCGAATCTATTCTTTAATATTTATCTAAACAACAACAGCAGTATCTATAATTAAATAAACAGAAAATAGTTGCCCCAAAGAGTTTTAAATAAAGTATAAATTTGATAAAGTGTTTTTCCTCCCTAAGCTTACGTTCTGAGTTAATGCTTAATTTTTCAGGAGCAAACTAAGGGGAAGACCGCGCAAAATAAAATGAACTGTAATGGATATTTACAAACGCTTCACTGGAGTCCTTTCTTTAAAAACAGAATTATTTTACGAGAAAAATTCAGAATGCGTCGAACAAAAATAAACGAATTAAGAGTTATATTAGAAGCTGAAAGACATTAGTTCATCGATGTAAACAACCTGAGTTCTGTGAAATGAACCCAGTTTTGCTTATTCAAGATCATATTGATTACAGAAATTATTTGAATATGCCATGAAATTAAACAATTACTTTTTTAAAATTTGAATGGCATTTTTGTTTGTTTTATTAACTTCAAACATGTAAATAAAGTTATAATTTATGAAATTAAAATTTGTTTTATAAATGACAAAGTTTGTTTGTCGAATCATTTGTAAGGTTAATGGAATAAGGTTTGGGATATGATTTTATTTTACAGTTTTTAAAATAAAACTATTTGCATTAAAAATACATTCGTCTTGGAAATGCAATCCATAATAAAAGTTTTATGTTCATAATTGCAGATTACGTACCAATATCCTGTTATTAATATTTAACGTTAATTTTTCCTTTTGTTCAATTATGTAGAGACATCGTAATCATTATTGACGCTAAAGTATATTCCTGTTTAGGCACATAATAAGTAACAATTATTTTTATTTTGTATTCTGAATTTATGGGGTTATATTTTTTTTGATGCAGATAAACATTGTCGAAATGTATGCTGAATTAAATGAAATAAAACTAAAATAGAAAAGAAAATTATTATAGTTAATTGTTTTCCAAATAAATCCTTACATAGCAAGTCTGGATGAAATTAACGAAACACACTAGATGCAGCATATACTTAAAATGTGTAGATGCGTATGTTATAATATATATATACAACAACTCAATAATTAATTATCATGTGGATTTTGTAATCGTTTTGCGACAAAAGAGGAGGCTTGATAATTTTATATCTTCATTTATTATTTATGTGGACAATACACTCAAACATAGAACAAAATACAACGGAAATAAACATTGAATTTACATTATATATACTAGTAGAGGCCTGTAAATTTTCCCTGAAATTGAGTTTGGTGTACAAAGCGTCCGTCCATGCAAAATACGGCTGCAATATCCATCCATGACAGATGGTTCTGCATTGACTCTTACACATCAACTGTAACAATGATGTAGCGTGGCGGCCATTTTCGGTGTCAATTCTTTAACCCTTGTTAAGAGCAGCAAATGCCCTCTTCATATTATTCCTTTTCTTTATTTAGTTTTTTTTTCCTTTTAATTTTGTTTAAAATGTTTTAAATTTTTTTTTTAAAAGATTATGCCTTCGTCCAACACACACCCAGAAAAAACACCCACCACACACACACACACACACACACACACACACACACACACACACACACACACACACACACACACACACACACACACACACACACACACACACACACACACACACACACACACACACACACACACACACACACACACACACACACACACACACACACACACACACACACACACACACACACAACACACACACACACACACACACACACACACACACACACACACACACACACACACACACAAAAAAAAAAAAAACCCCCCCCCCCCACACACAACGAGAGAGAGAGAGAGAGAGAGAGAGAGAGAATTTAAAAACATTTTATAAAGTCACATGAGATTTATAAAAATATGAAATAAGTAATATAATTTTATCTTTAAAATATATTGTTTTTGTTTTAGTTAAATTTTCTTGTAAGGCAATCTAAAATCTGTTAACCGTAAGTTATTTCAAACAATGTGTTTTAAATAATTAATAAATGCTTTCAAAAAGTCTTTTAATTACATTCTGGTACTGAAGTAAAAATTCTCTTTATAAGTAAAGCAAAATTTTTAAAAGAATTACAATTTGTTTGAACTTTGAAAAAAATATCGATAAAATATATTTGCTACAAAAGAGGAATAACAAAACAAAACAATTATTGATAATAAGTAAGTATATATAATATATATATATACCGATAATAATATATGTACATATATCACGTTATATTAGAGTAATTATTTGAAAGGATGACTGCAACCAAAATGGTCTTAAAAGTTAAACCTTAACCTGACAGATATTTTGATAATTTCGTCACATGCATGCTAACTTCACTTCTTTAACCTGTACACCTGAAATGAACGAAAATAAATAAATAATATGCAAAAAATCAAAAAAAGCTTAGGTTCAATGTAGATGTAATTATTTTTAAGAAATTAAGCAAAAGGTAGTACAGTTTCCAGATATTTTAAGTAAAAGAATAAATCTGTGTTTAAGGTACCCAAACCTTTCAAAGTATCCTTTCAATGAATTATTTATTTATTTCTGCAGAAAAAAAATCTCACAATGTATACAGGAATAAAAAAAATATTTTGAAAAATCTTCCATAAATTTATATAGTCTCTTGTCCTACCCAATAAATAAGACCAAAGTAAGTAATGGCTAGAATTTTTCTTCCTTTACGTAACAAAAATATGTTTCTGGAATGTTACAACATGTTTCTAGAATGATTCATGAAGAAATTTTGAAACTTGGTTTTTCGAACTGCGTGTTTCCAAACTTTTGACCATGTTTCTTTTGTTTGAACATCGCCAGTAAGTGAAGTGGATTCTATTTCTTACTCTGAAATTGTCATTCAATTTGGTATTACATATTAATGCGTCAGACAGAGTTGCATTAAGCTTGTTATTATTAATTAATGCATCTTTATTTATTGATTAATAATAAGCATTGATCTATGTTTAACTTACACTGTTAAATAAAATATTTTGCATACAAAAATATTTATTTTATTTGTTGAAAGGTATAGCTCAAAGAAAAAGAAAAACGCATGTAGTTATAATTATGTGGTAGCGAATCGCGCTTCCACGCAACAGGCCCTTGGTTCAAAACCCGAGCAGGGTAAGGTTGACCCAGCCTTTCAACCTTTCAGTGGGTCGATAAATAAGTACCAAGTTTGTCTGGGAACTGAACACTGGAGGTTTATAGTCAGAATGACCACCTGACCAGAATATCTGCTCATGCACCTCAGTGCCTAATGTCACGAAATATGAGATGTACAGAGTAAGTTTTGACCCTCATGGGCTGTTGCGCCACTGAGTTTAGTTTAGTAATTATAATTATACCAATTTATATCATTAGAAAAAAATTCATTTCATTATTTCTGTGATTAGAAATATAGAGTAGTTTTTTATGTAATAAATTTGTTTTAATTAAAAAGTTTGCTTTTATTGCTTTTGTTATAATATATAAGGATTAATTGTCAAAATAATTTCCTTTGTTAATTTTACTTTTAGTTTATTTCAAACAACGGGATTAATTGATAAATTTTAATGCAGATACTTCAAGTAAGGAATAAAAGTAAAATTGAAGGAATTCAATTTCTAAATGTAAAGGTATTATAATTTGAATTTCAATTTTCAAGGAATTATCCCACTTCAAACTGAACATGGAATATGAGTAAAAAGTACAGGGATAAAATTTCAATATGAAATATTTAATTAAGTTTTGGAATAAGCAAGGAGTTAGGAAAATGGCAAACGAATGAAACACAAAAAAACAACAACAAACAATTAGGTTCTCTCTTTTATGCTAAAATAAGAACATTCAAAACTTGAACATCTTCTTCTTCAAAGGCTTGACAGTCCTGGTTGGGCCCTGGTCTTCACCAAAAGTCTTTTCCAGGCATCCCTACAACAGCGTCAATTGCTGAATATTTCTTTTGTTTTCTTTCAAGAGAAAATTAAATCTTTGCAGAAATAATGGAAACTGGGAATTTAAAACTAAAGGACATAATCCGATTTTTCTTTCATACCTGGTTTGAAAGAGTCTATGAACCCATTTAAAAAGAGGTAAGGTAATCAAACGGATTCATTTTGAATTTTAGTAATTAAATAAAAAAATATTTTTATTAATATAATTTATAATTCGTATTTAAACAATGTTTGTTATTTTTTTTAAAAAAAATCATTAATGAGGAAATTATAAATACGTAAACACACACAGACACAAATAAATATATATATATATATATATATATACACTCACTTTAAAAATTAAGCACGAAGATGTAAAATGCAAAAAAATCAACAAATACTGCTTTGATTGACACAAATTTGGCAGTAAAGTAGCTTATATATTTATACAGAAAACAAAATCAATAATTATACATAGAAATGAAAACAATATTAAAATTTGGTAAGTTATCAGATAATGTCATACTGGAGACTTAAACAGAATTATGTATAAAATGAAAATAAACAGCATAAAATGAAAAAAAGAGGACATTAATAGGGTATGTGGTTCCCCCTCATCTGTATGGAAAGTTTACACCTAATTTCCGGAAGCCAATCAGAATTGAAGAGGATGCAATTCGCTGCAGAGGTAGATGGAAGTATGCAAATATATTAGGTAACAGTCAATCGTGCTTTCATGTCAAGAAATATGCAAAAAGGGCAGTCTTATAAAAACCAGCTTGATGAAGGGTTACAGAAGTTGATTGTAAGTGCTGATAGAAGGTGTTTAAAACTTTCGTACAATTTGTTTTCAAGACATACGTGTTTCTATGACTTCCAGAAAACGAATGGAAGATTCTGAGCTCTGGCGTGCTGTGGGGCGCATTGAAGCAGGACAGTCGATCACAGATGTTGCTCTTTTCTTCGGCGTTCATCATTCTGTAATTTCACGTTTATGGAAACAATTCCAAACCACACATACAGTTGTCCGAAAGCCCGTAGGCGGTCGCCCAAGGGTTACAACCCCCACGGAGAATCGATATATTGCTATTGTAGTCAAGCGAAATCGCAGCGTCCATTGGTAAGGCTATATCTGCAGCTATCGTACGCCAAAGATTACATATGAATGGACTGTATGGACTGGGTACCTCGAGTTTGTGTTCTTCTATCCGTCCAAACAAGAGGGCACGATTAAAGTGGTGCCGGGAACATGGCGATTTGACTGTGTCTGACTGGGGCAATGTCAAGTTTACTGATGAGTCAAGATTTGCTCTGGAGCCAGATGACAAGCGTATAAGGATAGGGCATAAACAAGGAGCACGCAATCAGCCCCAAAACATCACCGATCATCACGCATTCCGAGGCGGAAGCATTATGGTGTGGGCAGGGATTTCATTAGGATACCACACCGACCTGCACATCTTTAAACGGGGTTATGTGACGGCTCTCTGGTATCGAGATGAAGTCTTAGAATCCACTGTGAGATTGTACGCTGCAGCAGTTGGCCCTACTTTTTTTATATGGACGATAACGCACGTCCCAATAGAGCTGACATCGTCGATGACTACCTGGAGAGTGAAGGGATTGCGCGTATGGCGTGGCCAGCATATTCGCCCGACCTTAATCCCATTGAAAGTCTTTGGAATGCTCTCGGCCGTGCTGTATCTTCACGTTTCCCACCTCCAGCCACTCTTATTGATCTGGCAACTGCTCTACAAGAAGAATGGAGATTGCTTAATTCTGCGGTGGTTGATCACCTAATTGAAAGCATGGTCAAAAGATGTAAGCTTTGCATACAGATGAGGGGGATCACATACCCTATTAATGTCCTTTTTCCATTTTATGATGTTTATTTTCACTTTATACAAAATTCTTTTTAAGTCTCCAGTATGACATTATCTGATAACTTACAAAAATTTAATATTGTTTTCATTTCTGTATATAATTATTGATTTTGTTTTATGTATAAATATATATGCTACTTTACTGCCAAATTTTGTGTCCATCAAAGCAGTATTTGTTGATTTTTTTGCATTTTACATCTTCGTTCTTACCTTTTGGAAGTGAGTGTATAAATTACACATGTGCACAATGTTCGACAGAAGAAAGGTGACAGCATTAAAATTCGTCTCCGGAAATTTCACAGAATACCACAACTAAACAAGTTGTGGGAATGATCTGAAAAACTGAAGTTAGTCATGTAGTTATAGAGCTGGATAAGAATGAAAACAGCCGATTATAACCAACAGTAGCATTCTAATATAGGTATGAAATCCGTATTTTTAGCGTTCCTGTGTTCCAAAAGACTATTGTGAAGTAGGCGGTACCTGGAGAATGGACACTGTAGGCAGTTATGGCATTTGGAAGTTTTTACAAGATATTATATTGTAAAATTACGTAAAACTGGTTGGTCTTATAAACTTATTGCTAAAGTAACGCTCGTAAATGTGAGCACTGTGCAGAGAAGTAGATGGATCAAGAACTAAATGTAAAATCGTTGTGAAACATCAGGTCCATCTAAGTGAGCAATAGAAGAAACGGTGTTTAAAAATATTTGCGATATCTGGTCCAATAACAAGCGGTAATGGTCTACTTTAAAAATTCTAACCCAGTTACACCCGTGTTGTTTAAGAGTTCGGAGTTACAATTAAAATTCAAATCAAGCATTCTACAGAAACCCACCATTCTACAGGATATGCAGGTAGCTTTAGATGCTTAAATATCCGAAAGAACGAGTGGCTGAATGTTGCTTTCATGAAAATTTCCCTTTACAAAGGCTGTCACCGACGTGAAATATAATGATGATGGCGGAATTGAACCATTTAGACGACTAAATAACACAACGTGTTCAGGTACTGTTTTCGGTTCTGTCTGTTATGATAGGTGTTGCATGAGAGTTAAGAACCACCGAGAAAATAGTCCATTAATATAGAATAGTAGTATTGAATAGTTGAATAGTAGTGACCATAATAAATATATGGTCACTACTATTCAACGACATACCACTCTTCAACGTGGTATGATAATTTGGGTTGCCATCAAATATAATAGCAAGTCATATCTCATAAGTATCAGAGGCACATTGGCTTGGGATACATATTTGTCCATAGAGCCAGCCTAGGGGAGACTAGGCTTCTTCTGCAGTTATGAAGTAACCTAAGAGAGGGAAGAAAGAATGAAGCAACATGACGATTAGTTGATAATATTATTCAGCTACTTGTACTAGCTTACATTTAGAGGATGTAAAACTGCTTTTTCCATCAGTAAGACATGCAATCGTGGATGACATTCATTAAGAAATATATCTTACAATATTCATTATTGTTTTCTTGGTCTAGAATTTTTCGAAAAAAATCACGGCTTAAGTGTATTTTGAACATGAATGATCATCGTTTGCATGATCTGCTATAGTTTCACTTGAATTGTGAAAAATGAATGGTGCATGAAAGTATGTGTGTTCCAGTTTTCAGGATGCTATGTATATTACATGTACTCTGATTGAATCCATTCTTCGTTGAATTACTATCTGCATCACCGTTAGATATGTCCCCCCCACACACAATAATATATACATCACTTTTAATAATTTATATATTTAATAATAATTATAAAAATGTCCTCAGGAATTTTTTTTTATTTAATTGATGTTAGATAATTTCTTTAGGTGTGTGAATAGTTGTAAATCTTTTCTTGTGTATATTTTAATTAAATTTGTACAGGGGCTTTAATTCTGGATGTAAGAACTGCTTCATTCATGGAAATATATAATTACACATAAACAATATAATTTCTGGGCTTCGTCTCACTATTGCATTACAAATGTTACAGATTTTATTAATTTTTTTAAACGAAAATCGGACAATTCAAAATTTTAAAAAATAGGACGATTTTTATCGTAATTTTCTTTAGCGATTTTAAACTAATGTTCTTCAGAAAACGAAAATCTATCATTTTTACCAAGGAAATTCATTTGTATATTAGCAGCTAATTTAAAGAGTGCTTTGCCTATTTTGGTTTTTTCAATTTTCCATATGCATTTTTTTCTTTTGGCACTCTTTCAAATTCCAACCTTAATATCTCATTTTGTTTGTTTTTTAAATATTTGTAGCGGGTGACAAACATATTGATGCCAAATCCTTTTTATGGAAAATTTAGAATGAGATAAGTCACAATGTTATTTCAACGATAGTAAACTTACAACAAACGTTGAGTAAAATCAAATAAGTATCAACTTTATGGAATTCTGTTTTAAGTAAGCTTTATTTCAAAGAAAAATAATGCAATGGATTTGTGAAATGGAATATTTTAATTAATTTATAGAGATTTTTCGTAATAAATTCTTTTTATGACTGAATTTTCTTTATTTTTGTATTGTATGCAGAACTGTGATATAAATTATTAGGAATGCGATACATTATTTTCCTTTTTGTGGCACTATTAGCTGAATTCTATGCATCTTTTGGTGTAATTTTTAGATTTTAATCAAATGTTAAATACTTTCATTGGTGCTTGTGTTTTATTACTGAACATTAACAATGCAATAATATCTTTGGAGGAAACTTTGGAAAAATCCCGTAAGAAGTGATAAAATAAGAGATCACACACACGACATACATTATTTTAGATATCATAAGAAATGCAAGAAAATTCGTCATAAAATTAAAAGTAGAGAAATTTTTAAAATTCAGAAATATAAACAAATAACTATTAACTATAACTAGTAAATAAACTATTTACGAATTAATTTACTTTTTAAGTTATTTAGATTTTACAGTTAGTTCTTTTTGAGCTTAATTAGTTTGTATCATTTGGGTTTTTTTTAACTCGTGTCAAAACATAAAAAAAAAGATTTTTAAAATTTTTTTAAGTATTTTAGCTTTTAAACTACAGTCATTTTTTCTGTTTAAATTATGATTATGTCATGCAATGTGATATTTATTTAGATATAATGCCTAGAAAAACCATAGAAAACAAATAAATGCTATATCTACATTGTACTCATGGCGGTATAAAAGTACTTGAAAATCAATTGGAGACGTGGTAGCCGAGTGGGTACGAAAACAAACTCGTGGTCAGTGTGATTTCCGTCGAGTCCTTGAGGCACTTTCGCTAAATATACGCCCAGTTTTCTCACTTTGGTGGAGTGTGTAAGCTTAGAGGATAAAATTCCAGCTCATAGATATTATTAACATCACTTGGCCATTTCTAAAATAGCAATGACCATTGCCTATAACCTTGTGTTGCTTTGAACTACGAAGTTAATAAAAAGTAAAGCTAAAAACCTATTAATGCATTTATTAACTCACTTAGTTTTAGACACAATATAAGCTGGAATTATTAAATAATGTTACATAATTAAATTCATCTTAGGCTGTTAGCATTGGAGATCATTGACGGAATCCCTAGTGACGCCATTAAGATCTATTCAGACGGCAGCAGACTGAGTGATCGAGCAGGTAGCGGCATTTACATTGAGAAACGTGGAGAGAGGTCTTCTTTTTGCCACCGTAACCCCGACTTTTCCCCCGTCTTTAAAAGTGAACTTATTGTAATATAGCAAGGCCTTGAGGCAGTTCTTAATGAACAAGACTTCGGAGACCTCTAGATCTTGTCTGACTGTCGCAGTTCTCTCCAACATCTTTATAACTGGATCACAGTCGGAGACAAAGCTGACGTCTCCATATTTCAAAAACTTAGACAAATATCAGAGTACCATGATGTTCATCCCCCCCAGTGTATTCCATCCCATGTTAACATCTTTGGAAACGAACAAGAGGATCTCCTGGCTAAAGAGAGCTGTAATGATTCTCCATCTATCTCTTCAACTTTCACCTACTCTGAACATCAAATTGGTTAAATCTGAAATTTTAAGGGAGTGCAAGACCCCGCCCAACCATCACTGGTATGAAAACAAACATCCAGGATCCTCATTCCTACTTAAATGTGGCAGAGCCTCTCAGATGGAATCTCTAGATTGAAAATTGGCCACATAAAGAGTCTTACTTTGTGGAGGGAGGAAGACTTTTGCTCTTTGCACCAAATGAAGACTCAAGCCCCCCTCAAGATCACATTTTGGGACGTTTTGATTTTCGGGGGAGGACCTTTATCCTTTCCTTGGTTTTGGGATTTTGGGATCGATGGTTTTTGCCTTGTCCATCAGACAGACGAGGGTTAAAAACAACAAAACACAACAACATAATTAAATAACTGCATTTATTAGCTAATGTGATTTATTAATATTAAAACTCTAGTTGAGTGCCATTTTATATCTTTCCTAAAAGAGGATGAGTTAAAGTATCCGATTACTTGCGACAACTTTTTGTTTAAAAAAAAGGGAGACATGGTTTTTTTGTGATATTTAGATTTATTTGGTACATTTGAAGAAAAATAGGCTTAAATTAAGATGAGAAAAATAAATTATTCCAATTAAAATGGGTAAAAATTGACAAAAAATACATATACGGGCCCACTCTATACAAATAGTAAGTGGACAAAATTTTTCAATTTTGATGTATTACTTTGCAATTCCTTTTTGAAATGACCCCCAGTATAAAAGCTATTTTAATTTTTGCAAAAACTAGAGAACTTTATCTAAGTTATTGTATGAAATTGTTTTAAGAAACAGTTATTACATTCACACAAAGGGCTGTAAATTTTGTAATAAAACAATTTTTAAAAAATTAAGGGTTAAAAAAATTTTACTAATATAAAAATACACAAAAAAATTTCAGTTAATTATTTTCAAAACTTTTTGAACAATCGCTGTCCCCGTTTGAGCATTTTCTTTAAAAAAACATTTCGAGTAAAACGCATTTTAAAGTTTGACATCTTACTTAAAGTTGTGGCACATAGTTACTAAACCATTTGCAATTTTTATTTTAGATAATGAAAAGTAATAAACTTGGTATTTTTATAAAGCTAATAAGATGGATTATAAAATAAAATCATTAAAAAAATGTCAATTTTCGGCAAAATTCATATTTTTTAGGTCGGATACCCAAAAGGATCCGACTACGGAAAGTTTTTTTAAAAAAAAGAAGATATGGGGGGTTTTTTTTTGATTTTAGATTTATTTAGTATATTTTAAGGGAAAAAACAAAAAAATTTAAAACAGAAAAAAAATTTTTGTTGTTAAAATGGGGAAAACTTTGGGAAAAAAAAAAAG
>BMAV01017285.1:0-12838 GCA_019973955.1 Trichonephila inaurata madagascariensis | reverse complement strand
TAACGTATACTTTATACTGTAATTGCAAAAGATTTCATTAGTTTACTGTACTAATTTACATAAGGATGGGTGGCTGATTCGTGTTGCCGTAAGGTAAGCAATGAACAAGAGTGGCCAAACCATGGCACTATTCTTTCCTTACGGCTGTCGGTTGCCAGTCCAGGACACAGAGGGTCCATAAGAGGTGGGTAAAGGGAAGACTCTCCAAAAAGCAAAATCAAAGAAAGGGAAAACAGTAAGAGAGCTAAGGGAAAATCCCTTCCGAACTAAAACTGGCAAGGTAAGAAATGAATGAGAGAGGGGGTGCTTTGGAAATAGTGGGTGAGAGGGGGTAACAATCTAAAGTGTCTAGGGCGCTAGGAAGGTTAAAAACGGCCCTAGGTTTGAAAATTCAATCACCTCACATAAACCGGCAATTTCTTAAAATTTTTACCTCGGAGATTACCCGTCGGCGCTTCCTTCTACATGTTTTTTAGAATGTAATCCCCCTCCCTTATGAAAGATCTGTGTACACCACTATACTCATATGGGAAAAACTTTTATCATGCAAATACTTTAAAAAAGTAACTGAAATATAGCTCACTATATTGATATTTTTCTGAATTTTCAGGTCATTAAACTGATTTTTTATGTAATTGTCTAATACGTTTCGCTTTAAAATAATGAAAGAAAAATAAATGCAGAGCGAATAATTGTTTAACTGTCAGATTTTGATGATGACATTGATATTATTACTCGAATATCCACCGCACTTAGACAAGCCTTCTTATCTTTAGAGAAAAAAGCCCTCAGGATGGGACTAAGAATCAATGAGAATAAAATCAAATACATGCCTTGCACTAAATCATCTTGTAACGATTCCCACTTTAAAATTGAAGTGTATAATTTTGAAGTCATTGACAGTTTAACCTATTTAGGTTCTGAAATTAACAATAGGAACGATTGTACTACTGAAATCCAAAAGAGAATTACTATTACTATGGCTAATATATCTCTTAAAGGAATACAAAAATATATGAAACAGAATGTAATTAAAAGAACAACAAAGGTTCTATTCTAATTTTTTAAGTAGTTATTTACGAAATTTAGTAAATACAAATAAAAAATATCCCATTAAAATCAAACTAGTGTATTATTGTGAACAAAGTTGGTTTGGTACTGCAGGGTCGAGCTTTGTACCGAAATGTCTGTTAAAAGATTCGGTCTTTCATGAAATTCATAGAATCATTCAAGTTTATTGGAAAGTTTTTAAGAAAACTGCTGGATGTACTGAATTGTTACATTAGAGGTAAATAATGGAAATTTGATGAGCAATCTCATTAATTCTGAAATGTAATGAAATAAGGAGTGGAGAAATCTCATCTTAGTACCTCAATTAAAAAAATTCCATAACACGCTAAGCTAGTAATTTAAATTCATTTGGATATGCAGTACATTTAATTATGATTTGATGAAATAGCTTCAAAAGAAATCAAACACTACGATCACGGTCAATTGAAGAAAATTGAAAAGGAACCAAACTCTACAACTTTAGGTCTATAATGACAATAGAAAACTCAAGAGAAACCAAACTTTACTACCTTAGAATTATTGCTTCAGTAGGAAATTCAAAAGTAACCGAATTCAACTACCATAGGTCTGTTGTAGTCAAAGAAAATTCAAAAGGAACCAAACTCTACAACCATAGATCTATTGTAACCGTAGGAAATTCAAAAGGAACCGAAACTTTGAACTTTTTCTTTAGCCTGTGAGCTTTTTGATACTCGTACTTGTGCCCCACCATCCCTCCTTCAAGTTAGTCACATTATTAATAAATACCCCCACACACACACACTGTGGGGACATCGAAAGAAAGGTTGCGGAACATCTCACACAAATTAGGAAATTAGGGACGCGAAAGTTTTGTGCAAGATGGGTTCAGCATTTGCTGAATGTCGATCAAAAGCAAATTGTAGCAATATTTAAGCCGAACTAATTAGAATCAGACCGATTTTGTGTGGCGATTTGTCACCATGGATGAGACATGGGTCCACCACTACATACCAAAATGAAAGAGCAGTCGAAACAGTGGGTGGAATCCGGTGGTTCAGCACCAAAGAAAGCGAAGTCAATCGCATCTGGCGGAAAGGTCATAGTCAGCCTGTTCGGGGATGCAAAAAGATCCTGTTAATTAATTACCTTTAAAATGACAGAGCAATTACAGGTAAATATTTCTCCAACCTTCTTGACCAGCTGGATACCAAAATTTGCAAGAAGAGGCATGGCATGAAGAAGAAAAAATCATCTTTCGCCAGGACAGTGCACCTGTACACAAGGGGGAGTTAGCGATGAGAAAACTGCGAGTTTTGGGGTACGATTTGCACGGCCATCCTACCTATTCTTCTGATTTGGCACCCATCTGTTCTGAAACTTGAAGAAATTTGTCGCTGAAAAGCGCTTCGAGTCCAATGAAGAGCCTGAAAGTGCTGTAGGTGAATATTTTCAGTCTTCCAAACTTTCACTGCCTTGAAGGAAATTGATGCTGGGGAAGCATTGAATTACCAAGTGTTTTGAAGTCATGGAAGATTGTGTAGAAAAGTAAAATCATTTTTAATTGAAAATTGCAGTCTTTCATTGTTAGACCGAGAAATTTTCACCTTACCTTCGTATAGAGGAATGAATAATCTTAAACATTTAAATATCTGTGTGCAAAATTAATTATAAGATAAAAGTTGAAATATGTTAAGAATGTTTTCTTTTTCGGTTCATTTACGAATATTGTCAAATAATAATACAATGTATTAATTGTTTTTTTGTATTACAAAACATTAAAAATAATAAAGTATTTTTGTCTTCCTTAATTTTTTTGTAGAGATATGAAGATTGATGTATTTCTACCTTGATCTTGTAAGTGAAATTTCAGAGCTTCATATTACTTTTTGGGGTAATCGATTTTGTTTGTGATAATAATTTTTTATCACGTAACCTTTAAACAGGGGGAAAAATTTCTGTTTTTCTTGTATTTTAGAAAATTTAACATTTTTATTATGTAAGTTCTTCATTTTTATACATGTTTTGAAACCAAACCTCTCTTTTTAAGGCATCTATTTCATTTTTATTCTTCGGAATTTCCTCTGAAGAAAAACAACATATAATTAACAACTTAAACTATTTAATATATTGTGAGTACTATTTCTAACTTATATCGGAGCATTAGAGCATACTTTTAACATAACATTGAATTACTATTCCTTTGATCATACTTTCCAAAAAAAAAACAACCAAAAACTTTATTGAGAGTATTATTTTAAGGCTGTTGTCAAAACACTGCCTAATGGCGCGTGAAACGTCCCTAATGGCAGCTCTTCTGATTCTGAATTTCCAAATATGACGAAAATCTGATATGTTTTTAATTTCGATAATTTCCAAACATTTGAAAAATCTCTTGTGAGTTTATATTATACCTTTCTGAATGTATTTGAAGTTTTCTAAACTTGATTAAGTGTTCTTATATTTCAGCCTTGTGTTACTAAATATTGCTTTTAAGTCTTAAATATATGCATACTTAGATGATTACATATATGCATTTAACTATGATTAAAGCATCCCAAAGTTTTTACTCCATATGCAGCATAAAGTCAACAAGAAATCAAGAAGAAATGATAACACTTGGGAAAAAACAGGAATTTCTGTGCTTCTGTTAACAACAGAGTACGAGTATTAAAGTAGAAGTACTTGATATATGTGAGAGGGTTGTTGATATTAACAAAAATAATTGATAAGGTGATGTGGGTTCACCCACACACACACACACACACACACACACACACACACACACTGTTATTTTTTTTATTTATTCTATAAGAACTAATTTATAGCCACTGGAAGGACTCGAACTTTGCACAACTAATCAATTAAAAGTAATAAAATTTATTGAAATAATTTGATTTAAATATATTCAGAGAATACATACGCCACTGAATATTATTTTTCACAAATATTATAAAAAACACTGAATACAAGATTTGCGAAAAGGAAATCTCTAAAAAAGTAACTACTTAGTTCTAATTAAAAAGATGCTTATTTTCAAATGGAACGAATGAAAGCTTGAAAAACAACCTTATGAATAATAGAAAGCCTTTTTATAATTTTTTAACAAATTATAAAAATAATCTCGATTTACCTCTCCGAGAAAACCTTCTCAGGTAAGCCTTTACCACTATCCTAAAATCCAAACACACAAATAAAGACAAAAAACCTATGTATATAAGCGAACCAACACCTCAAATTCTAAAGTACACATGACTTTTAAAATCTAGCGCCTCTTCTAAAACTCCTAAGCCGAAATCACTTTTTAGAAAACAGCAATAAAATTATCGCCCCTTCTTGTTGTTTTTTCCTTGAAGAAAAAAAAGAAAACACGTCCCTTACTTTTGTTTGTGTGAACAAGGGGGCCAATATTCGATCGGGACCATTTCCACGTACTTAACCGAGGAATAAGCGGGCGAGATGGTCTGCTGTCAGCGCACAGAGCTTGGACAGAGGTATTGTTGGTGGAAAAAATCTTACTCGTCATTTAGGGAATGGAAGACGGATGAGACAGGGGACTCCCTGAACTCTCCCACTGATTTAGGTGATGGTAACCAAGGAAACGTGATAAATTTACGGTCCACCCCACCCCTATCTTTCATGCATCCAGCAGTTTCTAAGGAAGTTACGTTCGGCGGCACAGTGGTATGTGTTTTTGGAGGACGTGTTGAGATTAAGGTAGTTGCCCGGTGATAAAGGAGTGTTCTGTGTTTCGAAATGTAGGGTTTTTCTTGAGGGCATATATTTTTGAAAGATATTTGTTTCAGAAAGATTGAAATAACTTATTTAAACTGAAAAAAGTGTTGTTATTAAATATTTATACTTGTTTTTAAAAGATATTTGAAATAAGTCAAATCAAGTTTTTCTATTTATATGTTCAATTACTTTTTATTATGAGGGTATTGTAATGTGCCTATTTTTAGTGGATCATGCGTAAGTTATAATAATATACAGCACGGAAATGATGAAATAAAATATGTGTGATTAGTTAAATGTTATTAAGGTATCCGACTGGTTTCGGAGACAATTTTCTAAAATGTAACTTAAATAATTATTTAATTGTTATTTTTTAATTAAGTATGTTGCAAAACTATGAAAATACAGCAAGAATAATTTTTTGAAAGCTTATTTTTCAAAATAATGAGAAATTTGTACCAAAATATTGCAAAAAAATGCTCTCTTTTGCTATCAACTCTAGAAAAATATATATCACAAAAATAAATAAAATTTTTGCAGGGATACAATTCTTCAATGATTAACTACGCTGTCTATTAATAAAACTCAAGTTTTACAATAAAATTATGAAATATAGGTGTTCGACATAAAAAACACAGAATATTTCTGAAAATTTTTTTCATATAAAATTACATTAAAAAATAACTTAATTTTAAAATTATCCTTAACTTTTAGCAGAAAGCATTCATTATAATACAAAGAACAAACTCAAAAAATTTCATAAGAATATTTCGTTTACTTTAAGAAATATTACTCTTACCGTTAACCATTATGTTCAAAAATAACATTCTTCAGAAAATGCAAAATAAAGTTTATATTTGCAATAAATTTTTTTAAAGATTTAGGAAGGTATTAAAACTCTCCAGATTTGTATGTTGTACCTTCCTGAACCTCACACTTCAAACTTTTACATTTTTGAAGGGCCTTTCTTTTTTTTACGAGACAGTTTCTTATCTGGTTTAGAATGCCTCGTAGAACCAACAGTTCTCGTTTTGTCACGGTACCAAAAATATCCTTTCATTTCAGAACATAATTTCATTCCTAATTTTTGAAGTAGAGGTAATAGACCAGCAAATCCAGAATTAAAAAGTATTATTACGATATAATTCCTTATAAACGGAGTGTTTGTAGCTCAACAAAGTTGTCTTTCGGAATTATACTCCACACGACATTATTAAGACTTTCATTGCAGTTCTGAGCTTTCCCGTGAAGACATTTTCTTAGAATATTTTGATCGCAAAGTTCCTTATAAGTCTTTTTAATAGAATTAATAGCAGAATTTGGAAGATCCGTTGATTTTTCTTTCAACGTTTCTCCAACAAATTCTGCTCTCTGGAAATCTCTTCTTTTTTGGCCTCATTGATCTTGCTTTTTGCATGTCAACTTTAATTTAATTAAAAATAACTATAACTTTATCTAAAAGTACTAATAAAAAATTATAAAGAGATCTAATTTTGAACACAAATGATAAAAAGATAGCAACTCGTTTAAATCAAAGCAAACATTGCAATCAGTTAACCGTTGCCTATTTTCGCTAAAATATATCTGTTAAAATTTATAAAGTGAAATAAAGTTTACATAACATAAAAAGAATTCGTTAAAATATTTTAAATGAATAAAAATCTCATTTTGCCGGTGAAAATCAACCAAAAACTCACACTTTCGGTTTCGATTTGGGCTTACTACCTCAATAACTTTTTTTCTAATTGACTCAGAATTAAAAGTACGACACATTTTTAGAAAGCTTATTAAACAGGCTACAAAAATGGACTATAAAATAAATTTCGATTTTTTTGATGAAAATGATTTTAAACCAGTCGGATATCTTAAGCAATAAATTTTTTCATATCGATGAAGGTGTTATGATTTATCTGAGAGTGAAATTCAGAAAATGAAAATTTTCTTACAACAAGTTTTGAATTTTTCGTTTGAATAGACAAATACCAATAACACAGTTCTAAAAATATTTTTATTTAAATAAAGTTTGATATAAAGAAAATTTAAGTTTTGTATTTTTATTTCAATAAAGTTTTTTTTTGTAAGTTACAGATTTACTGACTTTTTAAAGTTTTCTTAACCTAAAGATGAAAAATAATTTTAGGAACAAAAATGTTCAAATATATATATATAAATAAAATTAATTTTAATTTCACTAATGAAAATTTTCACTAAAGCGCTCTTTCTCTTACGCCCACACTCCAGACATATTTGAATCAATTCATTTTTACCTGTTTATAAAGAATTATACATTTTTCAATAACCAATGTCAAAATAGCTTTAATTCTGAGCATCAAATTAAAAAATTACTTATTTATTAAATGTTTTTAAATTTAAAAGACACTTTAACTGTATGTGTGTTTTAGTGGTTGAATGGTAAAGGTCGTAAGCTCATATATAGAGGGATATTTGTTGAATCGTGGTGCCACTAAAGATACACCATGTAGTACAGGGGCGGTGAACCTTTTTGGATCAACGTGCCATATTTTCTAAAGAAGTGCTTAGTGAGGAAAAGACTTGCCGTCAAATAATTTTGACTCTTTATTTCTGTTAAAATAATAAAACTAAATACTAACAACACAAAACTCCTTATCTACTACGAAAAAATACCTTTTGCACTGTATAGTTGTAAATGTTTTAGTTATGCGTGTAATTCAACTTAAAGTAACATTAGTGTAACTTATGGTGTTGCATATTGTGTGGATAACAAATAAATTATATTAGAAATGTAAAATGTTATTTTTAGTAGAATGCATGCTGAATTAGAGTCATCTGCCAAACGGTTTCTAAACAATTAATTATTTTTGCTGTGGTTCACTTTTTTGACAAGAGGATTTGTGGTTTGTTTCACGGTGCCGCCGTTTTAGAGACGATGTTCTGCATACCACCAGTTTAGAACATAAAACACACACCGCTTTGTCGCCCCTTTACTAATAATGCCATATTTCTAGATTCACCAAATATGAAATTCTCTGTTGTGCTGACTATCTTGCACTTTTTGTTTTTTTGCTAAACTACCATGTTAAGTATCAGTTAAGAATCATAAAAATAACACAAATAAACTTTAAAATACAGTTGTGTCAATGTAATTGACTATGCTATGCTTAGACAAACTTTGCATCATAAGCAATTGTTTGTCCACGACGTAACTAAGGCAAGACAACAACTAATGAGTGTGTTGCTTGCAGCCCCTTGGCCGATCACTCGCGTTTGTTCGTAATACTTCATAGTGAACTTAGTTATTTTGAAATAAAATGAAAACCATTTTGATCAGCGGTCGCCAAATTTTTTGACCTCATGGACCAGTAAATCATCATTTAAATACCGTGGACCACTAATAGGAGTTTTTAAGTGTTAAATATATTTATGAAAAAAATTGTGATCTAAACACATAAAATGTACCTAGTTAATAAGATGAAACTATCAATTGTAACCAAATTATGAAAGCATTATTAATAAACTATAATAAAATAAACAAAAAAAAAACTGTTAAAACAAAACAATAAAAAAATGGTTTAAGTATATCAAACTTTTAGCACTATACATTCCTAGTGTGATGGATGATCTTGCTTAACTGAAATAAGATTATGGATATTTGAATCCACCGTTGTTACCCGAAGACGGAGGACTGCATTTATTTCAAGTTGAGATCGGTACCGAGTTTCAATGGCTGTGACAGGTGAAAAGGCCTTTTCACATTAATAAATTGTGGAGAATTGAATCAGAATTTTCATCGTGTTCACTGAGAAAAGGATATTCACTTTTTATGGAAAGCCAAAACTGAGATCTTGATAAGGATGAATGAAATTTAAATTTGAGAATTTCGTCGAACAATAGGTCGATGAAGCTTTCCTTTAGATGCATGCTTAAATTATTATCCTGAATTTTTGCTGCACATGGATCTATTATCCATATATAGCAATGCAGCTAGAGGAGAACGACTTATTTACCGTGGCGTTATTCTATGAAGTAGCTTATAGTTTTTTAAAAATCTCTCCCCGTATCGCTATGAATTGAATTGTGTTTCAATGCATCTTAAAATATTACTTAGTGATGAGTAAGTATATTCCACACATTTTTCTGGGGACCAGCGAAATATTCTCGCGAACCGCCACTTTGGCGAACTCTGATTTTGATTATTAGCATGCAAAAAATATTGTTTCGCGTGCCATCAATGGCACGCGTGCCACTGGTTCACCATCCCTGATGTAGAGCAAGGGTGTCAAACTCAAAGGCTAATTTGGGCCAAACAAGGGAGGTTTAACTTTTGGTGGGGCGAAAAAAAGTCAATATTCATAAAAACGTGATTTTATTTCGAACGTAATTTTATATTATTTCGATCATTATGATAAACATAAATAAAAGAACAAGAAAATTTTAATATTTATACCCAGACACTTGACATCTCTTCTCTGCTACTATCTTTTCTATTTCGGGAGAAATTTTGATATTTGTTGTTGTCAGTTTATCATATTTATCAGTTTAGTCAGATCGAGGCCCAAGAAATTCATCGTAGCAAGGGACGAAAGCCCCTATCGTTGGCCTTCCGGAAAACCTAGGGGACAGTAGAATTAGCTCGGGGAATTTTCCGGGGACGATAGATGGCGAACCACCATCTCCACTTTTGGTTTTAACTGGGGGAAAATTCTCCACCCCCCTGTTTCGTGTTTCCCCAGTCCAAAGACTTCGGACCTCTGTTTTAAAGAGCACGTACCCGTTTTATTTTTTCCCCCACAGGTCCCCCACGGTTTTTTTGATTTTTTATTATCGGGAAAATTTTCCTCCGACCGAAAAGTTAGGTGTAGAAGGTACAGAGACGACTTGGAATCACAAGGAATACATGGTCGCAAATGCCGTAGTTGTGAGCTGTGGTGCAAAGAACAGATAAAAAAAAAGAAAAGCAAAACATCAAGGGGAAGAAACCTTTTTTAAAAAGTTTGTACTACCAGGTATTCGAAAGGCATGGATTTTAGGTCACAAAAAATGGGGGGAAGCCCTTTCTTTCCCTTTCCCAGTTGTGTGAAGACCTGTGTCAGTTGATATCTGTAGCAAGGATAATATCCCCTTTTTCAAAAGTAAAAATTTCAGCCCCCCGTAAGATTTTGCCCCTTCTTTCTTTTTTAGCAAAGGGAGAGAAACCCTTTCAATATAATTTTTTCTGTCACATAACTGTGTTGCTGTTCTTTTTCTTTACTTCTTTGTACGAACTCGTAATTATGGTATTTGCGACCGTGCATTTCATGGAGGGGAATTTTTCCTGCCCAACCATTGTAAGTTTTTGTCGGTCAGCGAATCCCCATGTTTGTGTGCCAATATAACCCCGGGAAACCCCCCGTGGCCCCCGGTGAGAATGATGCGCGGCTAAACGAGCCTGAAAATGGGGTAGGGGTTTCCAACCCTGATGCCGTCCTCGTCCCTAGATCAAGGTTAAAAATTACGAGGCCATCGTTAAAAGCCATTGTGTAACTTTGTGATGCGTCGTTACTGATTAACAATTAATCAATTGTATTCCGTTATAATCACATTTACTCAAATTAATACTGAGCCGTTTTCCAGTTTGAAGAAAATTGTTAAGAGTTTAAAGCCCCTTTAATAAAAAAAAGACATCAGGTTTAAATGAATGCAAAGCAATTTTTGACGAGTTCAAATTCCTTTTTCTACTACCTAGTGAATCCATGTTGTTTTTTTGTTTAAAAGGGAGAAGGGTTTAAAATTTTTTTACGGACATATTTTTGGCTTTTTAATGGTTGGGAACCCTTTTTTTTTTTACCAAAAAGTATATAACTATCGAAATCAATCAGGTCTAGTTATCGAATATCTTTTTTCGGTGCAACCCACCATTGATCAAACTTTTAGGATGACCTTTAGAAAGTTGAATAACTTTTATCAAACATTAACGCGCTAATCTGATTTGTGATTGTGAAAAATAGCCGATTGAAACATCTGTGATATGTAGGTAGATTATAAAGAATCAAAATAATATATTGATTAAAATATTCGAAGGAAAAATATTTTCCTTCATACTTTCCATGTGTTATACCTTTTCAGTCTCTTTGCACTTTAGGCAATGAAGGAATGGCTTAAATACATTTATTTGCTTCTTTTAAATGTTGGATTATAAATTTTATTTTATACTTCGCACAGCAAAATTACATAACAAGCTCTTGTCTCATTAAAAAAAATTAACGCCATATCTCTATCAGTACCGAAAAAAAAAAAAAAAAAAAAAAAAAATTTAATGATTCTGGCGGATCTTTTTTTTTCCCTATGAAAATTTAACCTCACATTTAAATGTATTTTAAGATTTTTAACATAGTATAGAGAGAGAGAGCTTATCATTAATATATCTTCTGATATCTAATAAAAACAAATTGTGGATGATAAAATGCTCTTATGGCAAAAAAATCTTGTTTTTCAAAGATGCTCATAATTAAAATTCATTAAAATTGATATATTTATATAAGATCCAGTTTCGAAGAATATTAAACTAAATCAATCGTTGTATGAAAAAGTTATAAGAATTAAATTTAATAATTTAATGATAAATTAATAACATGCACAAAGCTTGAATGACCGAAATATCAAAAATTTATAAATCAAAAGTTTATTAAACGTAGATAGTTTTTTTTATAAGCCGGGGTAGAAATATAAGGGGTTTACTTTTAAATTTTTTTCAAAAAAAACAAAGATGTTTACTTACAGTTATTTATGTTTCATAAAATAAGTAGTAAAGTTTTTTTATAATGTTTTATATTGCACAATTTTAATTTACACACCGTTAGTTGCCTGCATCATATCAAGTCTGTACGATTAATATCATTTCAGATTTTTCTAGAATGGCTAGTTTCGTTTTTGACCTAACACGCTACCTATTGTCATAAATATTTCATTCCACTTATAAACTGTGGATCCTGAAGATAGATTTCGTTTATAGGTAATCCGAAATTTACACCGTACATGTGTTTCATATTTAAATTCAATAAACTATGCTACAAATTGCGCTTGTTCTTGTGGTGAAGCCATTTTCGGAAGCGTATAACGGGGTGGAGGAATCTGGGGGCGCCATGAGTTCGACCCTACCCACCCGCTTGCAGAAGAAGTAGATACACGTTAAAATTGCCGAGGCTCACACGTCCTCCCATTGGTGTGGAAGTTAGGAGAGGGGGTGCCAGATCAACTCGTCACTTGAGCATGGTTCAAAATTATGAGTACCGTCGCCAGTAGCCCTCGTGCACCTTCATAGTACGACGTAAACATAATTCTCAATCTCACTGCGCAAAACCGTGAATGTTGCGCCATCTAGTTTGTATTTCGCTAAACAGAGCCTTTAATACTTTTTTTTATGGAAATAAAACACCGCAAACTAAAATTTTTGTTTATTTTAAATTCATTTTTGAAAGTGTAGCCACATACTTTTCGGACACCCAATTTTTTTCAGTCACAAAATTAAATTTTTGTCAGTTTAGAAAGGGAATTTCAATGCCAAATAAAATATAGTTTGCCTGGCATCTTAGGATAACTTACTTACATTCTTATTTTTTTAAAATTAATGTTTGTATTTAGAAGAGATAAAGCAACGATTTTAAATATTTCACATAGGATATTTTTAATTTTATAGATTTCTACTGAAGGTATATAACCCCAGGATTTTTTTTCTTCAAATCAATTTAAATATTTTTTTTAGTATTGAGGTGAAACTGACACATTTTTCCCTTCTACATTTCAATACAATCTAAATTCATTTAAGGTAGGATCCAATATATTCAATATAAAACACACATCTAAGTCCTTCTTAATATTCTTTGCGGCGTCCTCATCTTTTTAAATTTCGAGTTCCGCAGAAGAATCGTTCAATTTTCAACAAAAACTTAACAAATACATTCCCCTTTTTGCTCGCCGATTTACAATTGAGTAATTGTTTTGGCCGAGTTTAAAAGGGGTTTTTTCCTGCCCCCTTTTACAGAATAAAGCGTTTTTTTAAACGGGGAAGAAAAACCATGTTGGTGCCCTTTTGTTTTACAAAGAACCGGTAAGCGTA